>CM064498.1:4592654-4635154 GCA_032716605.1 Paralithodes platypus | reverse complement strand
CAAGACATTCGCCCCATTAGTTTGGCGATATTCAAACCTTCTGCCCCATTTATTTGCCAATAATAAGACCTTTTTTGCTATTGAGGGGTCGATTTTTTTCCTGGCGAGCGATAACGAGCCTGTATTTGAAGATATTTGACACTGTACAACGCTGATACGGCCTCTCCTGAAGTATGCAGTTCAATTCTGGTCTCCAACACACAGGAAAGATATAGAGCGACTGGAAAGAGTACAATCTAGGGCTACAAAGCTTATTACATCGATTAGAAGAACAAGCTATGAGGACCGGTTGAGAGCTCTTGATCTCTTTCCGTTGGAGACACGCAGACTACGAGATCAGCTCATTGAAGTATTTAAAATACCTGATGGGTTTGACTATGGATTATAGCAAAATGTTAAGCCTCAATTTGAATACAGCACGCAACGAGTGCTGGAGATTAGAATTGAAAAGGTTCAGCACTAGTATTTGTGGACATTTTTCATATATGAAATGTGTTCTACTTGGAACAAACTTCCCTCGGAATTTGTAATCAGTTCTTCAGTAGAGCAGTTCAAGAAGAGAGTAGATAGTATTTTGCACACTCTGTAATGAGTGTAGTGCACTAAACAGTCTCTCTCCTTCCACTTCGAGTATCTCCCCCCCAGAACGGACAGCAAGGTCTCTGAGATACTAACTATTAACTAACTATTATTTGTAACCATCTTGTACCTTGCCCGTGTGATGGTGGCTGGTTGTTGTCTATATACCGAGATATTAGTGCCTTGTATTAGGCTATTAGGGAGAGGGTGTACACAACTAAATTATTTCATAGCCCTAAGCTTAAGGGACCCCACCTCGCTTTTTTCTCTTTCTCTTCCTCTCTCTTTGGCTTGTATCCATTCGGCCACATTCAGCCTACTGTTTTAAGACGTTTACCCCCATCCAGGTGTCAATATTTTCCTGGCGAGCGGTAGCGAGCCAGCATATATATTTTTGTTTTGTTTTACAGCAAGCTAAATTTGTACATTTTTCGATAGAAAAATGTCTCCGGCGAAGCCGGATCTCTCCATACAATGGTGTCTCGCTATCGCTCGCCAGGAAGAAATTGGCACCTGGATGGGGATAAACGTCTTAAAACAGTTGGCTGAATGGGGCCGAATTGATACAAGCCAGGTAAAGAGAGAAAAGGAGAGAAAGATAAAAAAAAACGGTGACCCTCCCTTAATAATGTTACACACCTGACGTAGAGGAAGGTCATGAGAAATTTGCATATTTCAAGGTTGAAGTAAAGTGAGTCAAGGAGGTGGGGGGTTTCTAGACCACCTTTTCCTTCATACTTAGCCCCATTGGTTTTGAGATTTTAAGACAATTCGCCCCAGTTAGGTGTCGATTTTTCCCTGTCGAGCGATTTTTGAAGAACAGGCCTTTAGCTGGGGTATTTTTCCAACTAAAAAATGTACAAATATATCTTGAATTGGGGTCTTGAGGGTATTTTTTTGTTAGTTTTTTTAAGCTTGATGGAGGTCTTGGAAGGACATCTAGAATAATTATATACAAATATGTTAATGAATAAATATATGCATAAATAAATACATAAATATACATACAAGAAAATATTTCCTTGGGAAGAATATAACGCTTTCTGTATAATTTAGTAGCGAAATTTAAGTTATGAATGAAGCCCTGATTCGGTTCATCTGTCTAAGTAGTTGGTATTCATTTATGTAAAAAAAAAAAAAAAAAAAAAAAATAATAATAATAATAAATAAAAAGGAAAAATGGGGATTGGGCCTGAGTAAATAGATAGATAGATAGATAGTTATTTCTCTCTATATGTATATTGCATGTGCATCTATCATTTTGAGAATCTCCATGTACTGTATATTCGTCTATGAGTTTCCCCTCGCCTCGCACCTGTTATCTTTACGATCTCTTTCATAACTCCCTCGATTCATTCCCTATGTCGTAAATTCGAGAAATATATTGGTAGATAGATAGACAGTTAGATAGTACGAGAGAGAGAGAGAGAGAGAGAGAGAGAGAGAGAGAGAGAGAGAGAGAGAGAGAGAGAGAGAGAGAGAGAGAGAGAGAGAGAGAGAGAGAGTAGGAGAGAGAGAGAGAGAGGAGAGAGAGAGAGTACAAAGGAGTACAAAGGAAATCAAGCAACAACAGGTCTAGTGACCCTTCTAGGTTGCTTGTCCTCCAAAACACTGAGGATCAAGTGTCCAAACAGTGGTTTAGAGTGGGTAAGGGAACATTGGAAAGGGAACTACTGCCCTGCCACTTAACGTGGCAGGACTAGGAAGTTAGTAGGGGACATATGGGTTAGTAACTGAGGGGAGGATAAAGTTATTCATTTACAAACGCAGTCAGTCGCGGGTTTGATGCGAGATATTTGTCTAGGCGGAATTTAAATGAATCAACGGTGCTGCAGTCTATAACGTCTCGGGGAAGCCCATTCCACAAGTTGACAACTCGATTGAAGAAGAAATTCTTAGATTCGTGCGAGTTAAAAGATTTACCAATAATTTTGCAACCGTTTCCCCGCGTGTAATTAGATTGGTCGATAGTGAAGTACTTACTACAGTTCATATTGTCGATGCCTTTGATGATTTTGAACACTTGAATTAAGTCGCCTCTTAATCTGCGCTGGGTTAAAGGAAATAGATTTAATTCTCTAAGACGCTCTTCGTATGGTTTGTTCTTTAGGCTAGGTATCATTTTGGTAACTCTACGTTGAACTCGTTCTAGCTTGTTTATCTTTTTGGTAATAAGGGCACCAGGATTGAACGCAGTATTCCAGAAGAGGGCGGACTAATGAATTGTAAAGGGTTAGGATAACTTCTTTGGATTTATGCTCAAATGACCTGCCTATAAAGCCAATTATTTTGTTTGCCTTCTTAACAACTTCTGAACATTGTTGACTCGGTTTTAGGTTACTCGATATTGTTACTCCCAGATCAGTTTCTCTGTTTACATTCTTAAGCTGAGTGCCATTCATCGAATAGTTTGCTTTCTCATTTAGGTATCCGACATGTAGTACTTTACATTTATCCGCATTGAAACTCATTTGCCAAATTTGGGCCCAACATGACAATTTATCTAGATGTGTTGCATATCGTCAACTTGTTCTTTTGAGAGTACGCTATTTGCAATTTTTGTATCGTCAGCAAATTTTGAGATTGTGCAGGTGAGACCCTCATCTATGTCGTTGATGTAAATTAGAAAGAGAATTGGTCCTAGTACCGATCCCTGGGGTACCCCGCTACTTACATTGGTCCATTTAGATGCCTTACCGTTTATGACTACCCTTTGCTTTCTGTTGCTGAGCCAATTTTCTATCCATTTCAACACACCGTCTTGTATTCCATGCGCTTTTAGTTTTAGCAGTAAACGTTTGTGGGGAACTTTGTCAAAGGCCTTTTGAAAATCAAGGTATATAATATCTACAGCTTTCGTATCATTAACTCCCGTCCACTCACCAACTCTCTGCAATCTCTCTCTCTTTGCCGCAATGTTGCATCTCTCTCGCTATTCTATCACTACTACAAGAGAGAGAGAGAGAGAGAGAGAGAGAGAGAGAGAGAGAGAGAGAGAGAGAGAGAGAGAGAGAGAGAGAGAGAGAGAGAGAGAGGCTGGCTTACAGTCACATGGGTAATGCTTGATAGACTGCTGGGTAAAATATATATTAGTGCCAACGTGTGTGTGTATGTGTGTGTGAATAGAATATTGCCAGTCTCGCTAAGGCAGCCTCCCAGAAGCTGGGTGTGCTCAACCGCCTCAAGGGGTTCTTTACCCCTGCGCAGCAGCTTGCTCTGTACAGGGGCACAGTGCGTCCTTGTATTGAGTATTGTTCACATGTGTGGGGAGGATCCTCTCACACCGCACTCCTAGATAAAGTACAAAGGAAAGCCTTTCGTATCATTAACTCCCGTCCACTCACCAACTCTCTGCAATCTCTCTCTCTTTGCCGCAATGTTGCATCTCTCTCGCTATTCTATCACTACTACAATAGTCAGTGTTCCTCGGAGCTTTCCCAGTGTATACCACCTCCTCTACGTAGGGTACGTAGTACCCGCCTTGCAACACAATCCCACCCCTACTCTGTGCAACTCTCCAACCCAAGAGTGAAACTCTATTATCAGACTTTCTTCTATTCAACTGCTGAACTCTGGAACTCTCTCCCAAAATCAGTCTTTCCCTCTTCCTATGACTTAAATTGCTTCAAACTCCGTGTGTCCAGGCATTTTAGCTCGAACGTCCCTTGATTTCGGCCCTGTCACTCTTTGAAATCTGGGTGAGGCACTCGCTGCAGGCAGTTATGCCTTTTGTCTCCCTCATTCACATAGAAAAAAATAAAATAAATTACATAAACGTTTGGAGCACGGCTCCTCAATGCATATTACAAAATATCTTCCAATAAGTTGATTATCTAAATATACCAACTACTGTTATGACTTTTTTTTTTAGTTTGTTTAATACATTATTATTTTATTTCAATATTTTATTTTAGTAAAGCGTTATTTCCACTTAGTGATTTTGATAGGTTCTTTTGTCTTAATATTGTGTCGTCTCTGTTTTCGTTTGTTCATTTTGCAAGTTTTACATTATAATTACTAAGATTTTGTAGCGAAGTATGTTACTTTTTTATAAAAAACTCGGCACTATTATGATACAGAGGCGTAACACTTTAAGGGGGTAGTGCTTGGTTTTTGGTCGATATATTTATTTATTAATATATTTTTTGAGTTTCCTCACTAGACCTCCATCAAGCTTAAAAAAAAACCCTAGAAGCGCTACTACTGTATGTAGTGAACACCCTACAGCTAGGCGACGATATTAGGCTTCATTCCCTCCTAAAATCGTAATTTTACGATAAATATCGTTAGTACTTATTCATATGCGCCTATTTTACGTTTCACATGAAGATATTAACATGTAACAGCAATAAAACAAGTGGAAATAGTATTTGGGGGGTGAAAATTGCGGATTATTGCCGACCCTCCAGTCATGAAATGTGAGGCGAACGCTACGTATACCCTCTCTCTCCGAAGCTTAGAGGCAGACTGAAGCCTCTTTCAGAGTCTCTCTCACACTCTCTCTCTCACCACGCACTCGATAGGGAGGACGGACCTTGGAACCGGGTTGGAGATATTGGCGCGGTAAATAAACCGATAAACAAGTAATAAGTGGGAAAAATAGGTGATAATTGAAGGGGGGGGGAAGGAGGGGGTTTTGACACATGTGGAGGAGTGATAGTAGGTATGGAGGGGAATGATCTCACTTAATCACATATTCCTTTGTTTTAAGTGCTACTGCATGGGGCCTTTTAAAAGGCTCTTTTTTTTTTTAGGCCTTGGATCTTCAGAGGTTCGTCGCCTCTCACCACCAAAACCTCTTAAAAGTCTTCTTGCCGTTCCCGGGTTAACCCGTCGAGTACCAGCGACGTGGTCTATATTTTATTTTATTTATATGTTGGCGATATTATGCAGCTTAGGAAGGATATGTGGGGAGGTGTGGTGGAGTGGTCTTGCCACTGGCCTGGTAATCCAAAGGTCCCGGGTTCAAATCCCGATGTATCAATGGGAAGATATTATTGGGATGGAGTTTGTGTTGTACCTAGTATCAGTGCATTACCACAAAAGCCCCCCGAAACGTCAAATAAAATACCCTCATTGTTCCCTGATTAAATAGCACTGTATGAATATTCCCATATTAAAAATATGCTATAGGGGTGCAATGCCTGGTGAGTTATCTGCTCAACAGGTGGCGTTGTGTGTGTGTGTGTGTGTGTGTGTGTGTGTAATAGTGAGAGTCCGAGTGTAGGGGGTGAGACAGTGAAGCACGGGAACGAGGTGGCTTCAGAGATGGGGTCGCTTCGAATCATGAGTGAGCACCGTGCCTCATGTGAAGGCAAGATGGCAGGTGCTCGCTGTACTCTACGTGTTTCACATGTCTCACTCCCTAGACTGGAACAAGACCTCACGGGCTTCACTGTTCATTGTAAAGCGGTGAATGTTCAGGCTCTCAGCCTATGCCCGAGAGGGAGTAAGTTGGAATATAGAAACAAAAACAAATTAAAAGGGTTGGTTGAGATATATTAAAGCCATATTATTATTGCTAGAGATCCTTCCTAAGCTGAATAAAATCGTCCAATAGTTGCTAGAATCTGATAAAAATGATGTCCCTGGTACTGAATGGGTTAAGTAAAGTTGTATAATACTTCAGTCTCTTATAAGATCATATACTGCATCGTGTCCATTCAGTCTAGTTGTCAATTCCAATATGAAAATACCAAATATTAGTATAAGAAAATACTTGCTTTTGTTATTTATAGCTTCCTCCCAAGACTTCCATCAAGCTATAAAAAATAACCTCAAGATAGATAGATTTGTACATTTTTCGGTAGAAAAATTTCCCGGCCGAAGGCAGATTCCTCCTAAATTTAAGGCTCGCTATCGCTTGCCAGGTAAGAACAGACATCTAAATGGGACAATACGTCTTAAGATCGCCAAAATAATGGTACTAAACATGAAGGAAAAAGGGAGTCTAAGAAAACAAAACCTCCCCTTAACAACCTCCCCTTAACCTTAAAACCTCCCCTTAACCTTAAAACCTCCCCTTAACAACCTCCCCTTAACCTAAAACCTCCCCTTAACCTAAAACCTCCCCTTAACCTTAAACCTCCCCTTAACCTTAAACCTCCCCTTAACCTAAAACCTCCCCTTAACCTAAAACCTCCCCTTAACCTTAAAACCTCCCCTTAACAACCTCCCCTTAACCTTAAAACCTCCCCTTAACAACCTCCCCTTAACCTTAAAACCTCCCCTTAACAACTAATTCCTCGATACTTGATGGAGAAATATGAAGATACTATATATCTCTGCGGCATAGTTACCCTTGCAAGATACAAAACTAATTTCTTTTCTGTGTCCTGGCTATTACTAAACTATTGTATTCAGATTAGGAAGGGTATGTGGAGGTTAGAGGGTTTATTGAGATAGTCTTTACCCTTTTAATTCCCACAGATCCTTCCTAAGCTGTATGGAATCGTCTAATGATAGCCAGCATATCTGTCAAAATGCGTCATGATCCTAAAAGGGTTAATCCAGTAACACCCCGTTCAATTACAAACCCCAATGCACTTGGATAAACTAGTGAAAGCATATGGTCCTCCCGGGATTCGGACTCGGGACACCACACCCAGAACATAAGCATCTAAACCATTACATCACCAACACAGTTTTCTTAGTTAGCAATGTATTTCGTTACCAAATAGTCGTCATAGCCGAGTAATGAAGATGGGGACATGACAATTATTTACCGCCAGAAAAAAAAAAAAAAAAAAAAAAAAAAAAAAAAAAAAAAAGTAAACAGAGTATAGTTATCAATAGACTTGGGCAACAATAAAACCCTCTCAACATGCAAAAATATTTATTCAATAAATATATTACATCAAATATATTACCGTAATTCCATCCCTATTGATGAGTTAAGGGGGGTCATATGCTTGTTTTATCTTTCTCTCCTGTTCTCTCTTTCTCTGGCTTGTATCCATTTGGCCCCAATCAGCCAACTGCTTTAAGATGTTTATCCCCATCCAGGTGTCAATGTCTTCCTGGCGAGTGATAGCGAGCCAGCATTGTATGAAGAAATCCGGCTTCGCCGGAGATTTTTTTTTTATCGTAAAATGTACAACTTTAGCTTGCTGTCAAAACAAAAATATGTATATGCTGGCTTGCTACCGCTCGCCAGGAAATTATTGACACCTGGATGGGGTTAAACGTCTTAAAACAGTTGGCTGAATGGGTCCGAATGGATACAAGCCAAAGAGAGAGGGTGAGAAAGAGAAAAAAAGGCGAGGTGGGCCCCTTAAGTGAATTACGTATACATTTACACCGGCCTATATTGTTCCCATAACACACGTTCGTTCGTATAATTGTATTTGCTCTAACCTGATATTTCAATTAATCTCATCATGAAGTATGTACAGTTCCAGACAGATCAAACAGCAACACCCCGTCCACCAGCTGTGTGGTGTGGGGCTCTGCGGATTTGGTAACACTAGCAGGTGGTGGGAGGGATGTGGGTGGATGATGAGGGGAGGGAAGTTGGGGGGTTAGGGGGGAGTGTGGGAGGGTGAAGAGGCAGTAATCATGGTATGGCTGGTGGGAGGGGGAAAACGAGTGACGGGGTAGGGGAGAACAGAGTGACAAGCAAATTTTCCTATAGAACAAGCTACTCCCACAGGAATTTAAATTACACACACCTACAATATCACTGTATGCTACATTTAACAACTATGTCCTAACATGGTATTACATGTCATAATGAGTGTTTTGCCCCCTCCCACCAGCCACACCATGATTGCTGCCTTTTCACCCTCCCAATTCCCCCTAAACCCCCCACATACCTCCCCTCATCACCCACCCACCCACATCCCTCCCACCTCCTGCCAGTGTTACCAAATCCGCAGAGCCCCTCACCACATAGCGGGTGGACGAGGTGTTGCTGTTTCATCTGTCCGGAACTGTACATTACCTATACCCACTCGAACCAGAGTGAGGATTATGAGGGTGTTGTGTGAGGGAATGGGAATATGAGTTGTTCTGAGTAGTTTAAGTGTTTGAGGGGAAATTGAGTGTGTTGTGTGAGAGAAAGGGAATGTGAGTGTGTGATGGGGAAAGTGAGTGTGTTGAATGAGAGAATGGGAATAGGAGTTGTGTGAGTGCTGTAAGTGTGTGAGGGGAAATTGAGTGTGTTGTGTGAGGGGGAAAGGGAATATGAGTGTGTGAGGGGGAAAGGGAATATGAGTGTGTGAGTGGTGTAAGTGTGTGAGGGGAAATTGAGTGTATTGTGTGAGAGAAAGGGAAAATGTGAGTTGTGTGAGTGGTGTAAGTGTTTTTTTTTTTTTTTTTTTTTTCTATATTCCAACTTACTTCCTCTCGGGCATAGGCTGAGAGCCTTAACATTCACCGCTTTACAATGCACAGTGAAGCCCGTGAGGTCTTGTTCCAGTCTAGGGAGTGAGACATGTGAAGCACGTAGAGTACAACGAGCACCTGCCATCTTGCCTTCACATGAGGCACGGTGCTCACTCATGGCCCGAAACGACCCCATCTCTGAAGCCATCTCGTTCCCGTGCTTCACTGTCCCACCCCATACACTCGGACTCTCACACTTACACACACAACGCCACCTGTTGAGCAGATAACTCACCAGGCATTGCACCCCTATAGCATATTTTGAATATGGGAATATTCATACAGTGCTATTTAATCAGGGAACAATGAGGGTATTTTATTGACGTTTCGGTGGGCTTGTGGTAATGCACTGATACCAGGTACAGCACAAATTCCATCCCAATAATATCTTCCCATTGATACATCGGGATTTGAACCCGGGACCTTTGGATTACCAGGCCAGTGGCAAGACCACTTCACCACACCTCCCCTAGAGTGTGTGAAGTGTGTGAGGGGGGGAAAGTGAGTGTGTTGATGAGTGAATGAAAATAGAGTTGTTTTAGTAGTGTAAGTGTTTGAGGGGAGAGTGTGTGAATAGTGTGAGTTAGTGTGATTAGTGAGAGAATGACAATATAAGTTGTGTGAGTAGTGTCAGTGTTTGGGGGGAGAGTGTGTGAATTGTGTGAAATGTGTAAGTGACTGTTGAGTGAGAAAATGAATATGTGAGTTGTGTAAGTGTGTGGGGGGAGTGTGTGAATAGTGTGAGTGGGTGAGGATTATGAGTGTGTTGAGTGAGAGAATGAAAATGTGAGTTGTGTGTGTGGGGGGGGGGGGGGGGGGAAGGGGGGATGGAAGTAAGGAATGAATGAGCAAATTACGAGTGATGAGTTATCACTATACTACCGCTGTTACAATAATCAGTGTTCCACAGAGCTCTCTCAGTGTATACCACCTCTTCTTCGTAGGGCTCGTAGCACCCGTCTTGCAACACAATCCTACCCCTACTCTGTGCAACTCTCCAACCCAAGAGTGAAACGTTATTCTCAATCTTTCTTCTATTCAACAGCTGAGCTCTGGAACTCTCTCCCAGAATCCGTCTTTCCCTCTTCCTATGACTTAAATTGCTTCAAACTCCATGTGTCCTGGCATTTTTATTCGAACGTCACTTGATTTCGGCCCTGTCATTCTTTCACCTCTGGGGGAGGCACTCGCTACAGGCAGTTCTGCCTTTTGTCTTCCTCATTCACATATAAAAAAATATATATGATGAGTGATACAATGAATAAATAGCATGATTGGTGTGAATTGAATGGCTGGGTTAAGGGGAGACTGACCGTTTGTTTGGTCTATCAATTAATTTATTCATATATTTTTGTTTAGTTTCCTCGCTAGACCTCCATCAAGCTTAGAAGAAAAAAACTCTAGATCCCCTTCAAGATAAATTTCTACTTTTTTCGGTAGAAAAATGTCCCGGCCGAAGGCCAGTTCCTCTTAAAATGGCAGGCTCGCTATCGCCCGCCAGGAAATAATCGACACCTAAATGGTACGAAAGGTCTTAAAATTGACAACGAAATGGGGCGAAAGGTGTTAAAATCGCCAAACTAATGGGCCGAACGTCTTATAATCTCAAAACTAGTGGGGCTAAACATTAGGGAAGAAGGGGGTCCAGAAAAACGGTCTGCCTCCCCTTAATTGGTATGTGGTTAACCCATTCAGTGCCGGTGACGTCCTTTGCATTATTCTTTGGACCCTGTTAGCCGATTATGTTCAACTTAAGGGGGGATGGGTTGGTTTTCTGGACCACTTTCTCCCTCATGTTTAGCTCCATTAGTTATCAGATGTTAAGATGTTTGCCCCATTAGTTAGTCGATTTTAAGACCTTTCGCACCATTTCGTCGTCAATATTTAGACCTTTCGTGCTATTTAGGTGTCTATTTTTCCCTGGCGAACGATAGTGAGCCTGTAATGTTGGAAGGACCGGCCTTCGGCCGGGAAATTTTTCTACCGAAAAATGTACAAATTAATCTAGAAGGGGGATCTAATGTTTTTTTTTTTTTTTTTTTTTGATGGAGGTCTAGGGAGGAAACTAGAAAAATAATGAATACATGACAAAATCGGCCAAAAAGTGAACCATTAAGAAGGATATCAGGGGTTGCTCAAAGGATTATACTGAATACAATCGTCTAACATCAGGCAGAATACAGTGAAAACGTGCCCCTTCAATACTGAAAGGGTTAATATGTAGTAGAGGAAAACAAGGATTTTTTTTTTTTTTTTTTTTTGTATTATTTAACGTGTCCATCCTTTGAGTCTTGTATCCCGGATCGTCATTCAACATATTCATTGATTAAGGGGGGTGACCTGCTTTTTTTTCTCTTTCTCTCCTTTTCTCTAACTTGTATCCATTGGGCCCCATGCAGCCAACTGTTTTTAGACGTTTATCCCCATCCAGGTGTCGATTTCTTCCTGGCGAGCGATAGCGAACCAGCATTGTATGGAGAAATCCGGCTTCGCCGGAGAAATTTTTCTATCTAAAAAATTTACAAATTTAGCTTGCTGTCAAAACAAAAATATATATATGCTGGCTCGTGGAACATATTGACACCTGGATGGGGGTAAACGTCTTAAAACAGTAGGCTGAATGGGGACGAATGGATACAAGCCAAAGAGAGAGGGAGAGAAAGAGAAAACAAGCAAGGTGGGCTCCCTTAACACACTTCTCTCACAATTAGTGTATGATGAATATATTTAGGCTAGAAATCTAAACCATTGACGTCCTGTAATTCAAAATGGGCTAGAACATATGGGCTGTAAATGTCCACACCTACCGTATATCCTGGTTGACTCTTCCCAAATCTTCGAAATATCAATTCGATATTTTTAGTCATGATTTAGCTACAGGAGGTCAGTGGTCAATATCTCTGGCCTATATGTAGTGAATACACTATAAAAACACAGATTGCGACACCAAATTTGTTCGTGTAACTCTGGGTTCCAGGGGAGGCTTGTGGGGCTTTGTTCAGGATCCCCTTCTCCCTCGTGTTTAGCGCCATTAGTTTTTGATATTTTAAGACGTTCGTCACATTAGTTTGGCGACTTTTAAGACCTGTCACCCCATTTCTTCTTTATTTTTTCGTAACATGTAGGTGTCGATTATTCTCCTGGCGAGCGATAGCGAGTTCAGGAGGAACAGCCTTCGTCAGGTACATTTTTCTATCGAAAAGTGTACAAATTTATCTCGAATGGGGTCTTGGGGGTATTTTCTAATTTTGATGGAGGTCTAGGGAACAAAAGAAACTAAACAACTTTAGAAGTGAATGAAGGTGAAGAATGCCAGCAAAGTAAGCCCTAGTGATATGCATAAGATGGATGGGACGACTACAAAAGTTAACATTTAACACCGAATAAATGCATTCTGGGAGTATGGGTGAAGGTACATTGAAGTTGCAATGAATACAACACATCAAATAATGAAAGAATAATTGTAGCAAATGTGAGACAAAGATAAATTGTAATTGTGAAAGACATGGGTCGCAGTATACTTGTACTATGAAGAATCGAGTAATGGGTTTTTCTGAATGATCTAAAGGAATATTGCAGAGAATAAAAAGGGACTGCAAGAACAGATCGTAAAGAATAGAGAGCAGGACCAAGCCAGGCCATTATAGACCGTGGGAAAATAGAGGGAGGCGTGAGAGAAAACGATGTGAGCGAGGGAGGAGAGAGAGTGTGACAGGGAGACAGGGAGAGTGAGATAATTAAAGCCAGTGTGAAAATAGAGCCAGGAGTGAGATAGGACGATGTGAGCGAGTGAGGAGGGAGAGGCAGGGTGAGTGAGATAATTAAAGCCAGTGTGAAAATAGAGCCAGGAGTGAGAGAGGACGAGGAGGCTGCTGAAGTGGTGGTGGATGTATGCTGTCTCACACCTGGGCGGATACAGAACACAGGTCAAACTTTTACATTAAAATAGTACACATTCATTTAAGGGGGCCCACCTCGCTTGTGTTCTCTTTCTCTCCCTCTCTCTTTGGCTTGTATCCATTCGGTCACATTCAGCCAACTGTTTTAAGACGTTTAGCCCCATCCAGGTGTCGATATTTTCCTGGCGAGCGATAGCAAGCCAGCATTGTATGGAGAAATCTGGCTTCGCCGGAGAAATTTTTCTATCGAAAAATTTACAAATTTAGCTTGCTGTCAAAACAAAAATATATATTATATGCTGGCTCACTACCGCTCGCCAGAAAAATATTGACACCTGGATGGGATTAAACGTCTTAAAACAGTAGGCTGAATGGGTCCGAATGAATACAAGCCAAAATCGAGAGGGAGAGAAAAAAAAAAAAGCAGGTGACCCCCCTTAAATTATAGAGCATCGTATGTGCATTAACCCATTCAGTAACAGTGACGTTCTTATCATTTTATTCTGGCAACTATTAGATGATTTTATTATGTTTAGGAAGGACCTCTAATCGTTAAAAGGCTACACAATAACTTGATCAACCCTTTTAGCTACCATAGATCCTTCCTAAGCGGCACAAAATCGTCTAAATATAGCTAGACTAAAATGAAAAAGAAGTCGCCGGTACAGAAGGGGTTAATATGCATATCAATATTATATGGACATTACATGATGGAATAATAGTATAATAATTAGCGGTAACACAACATACACACACAAATGTCTTCCTGTCAACTTCCCTGCATGAGGCTCGGTCGCTGGTTGTGCAGACATTAGAGTGGCTCGGTAAACTATGCAAGCTTTCATATTCACTTTATATTTTCACACCAACAGGCACGACAACAGAGGTGGGGCGGTGATTGTTTGGTGAGTGTTGGTGTGTGTTTATTTATGAAATTTGTTTACTTGTGTTGTGTTGCATTGGTGGGTGTTAATCAACGTACCCTTGGTTTCTTTAGATGTGTGTGTGTGTGTGTGTGTGTGTGTGTGTGTGTGTGTGTGTGTGTGTGTGTGTGTGTGTGTGCAAAACGCACCCTCGACCACATCAGGTGACGTCTGTGTGAGTGTCTGTGTGTTAACCAACGTACCCTTGGCTAGATCAGGTGACGTCTTTGAGTGTCTGTGTGTGTGTGTGTTAACCAACGTACAGTCACGGACAGATCAAACAGCAATACCCCGTCCACCAGCTGTGTGGTGTGGGGCTCTGCGGATTTGGTAACACTGGCAGGAGGTGGGAGGGATGTGGGTGGATGATGAGGGGAGGGATGTGGGGGGTTTAGGGGGGAGTGTGGGAGGGTGAAGAGGCAGTAATCATGGTATGGCTGGTGGGAGGGGGCAAACGAGTGACGGGGTAAGGGAGAACAGAGTGAGAAGCAATTTTCCTATAGAACAAGCTACTCCCACAGGATTTTAAATTACACACACCTACAATATCACTGTATGCTACATTTAACAAATTTAACAGTCTGTTCTCCCCTACCCTGTCACTTGTTTGCCCCCTCCCACCAGCCACACCATGATTGCTGCCTCTTCACCCTCCCAATTCCCCCCTAAACCCCCCACATACCTCCCCTCATCACCCACCCCCCCACATCCCTCCCACCTCCTGCCAGTGTTACCAAATCCGCAGAGCCCCTCACCACATAGCGGGTGGACGAGGTGTTGTTGTTTCATCTGTCCGGGACTGTACCTTTGGCTAGATCAGATTACGTATTTGTGTGTGTGTGAGTGTGTGTGTGTTAACCAACGTACCCTTGGCCACGTCAGGAGAGGTGTGCAAGACTAGAGGAGCCGTGAGGTTCTTGGTGTTATAGTCGTAGTCGGCGTAGACAGGTCGTGGAGGAGGCACGGCGGTGGTGGTGGTAGGGCGGGTGGTTGTGGTGGTGGTAGTGCTGGTTGTGGTCGTCCTGGTAGTCGTTATCAACTCTGGTAAGAAAGGAAAACATTAAAATGTATAGGTTTGAAGCAGATGTGCCACATTGTGGCTAACCCTGTGCATGTCCTTAGTAGTGAAGAGTAGTGTTTTCGTAAATTGGATTGTGACGAATTTTGGTCAGCCCTCTCATTTGGTGGGTGAAAAGTTTCGTTTTAACTTTTGATTAACAGTGAGTTACTCCCTCGCCCCCAACTCCTCAATTTGGGATCCCCCAAAATATGACCATAAGGAGATTTTGGTCGATAATCACCATAATCAAGTCATTGGTTTGAGATTTGTCGCAGACTTCACAATCATGCAATGTTTTTAGATGATTGAATGACCCCATGAGGGGCGGGGACCTTGACTTCCATATACTAATATAGCGTTATCTCCTTTACAATTGCACACCATAACACGATATTTATTGGTTTATTGGTATTTCTTGGATCATTATAAATGTCTGATTATTATTTTGTGTAATTGATACTTCCAATGTGCCTGTACGTGTGTCGGTGTATCTGCCCGAGTCCTGAGTAAGTAAATGATCTCGAGGACGAATTAATATATTTCGAAGATAATTTGATAGAACATACTTCTAGTGCCCGAACGGATCCTATCAACTGGATTACGTACTTGGCCACCCACCAACCCATCTTTAATCCTTCCAGCATGACCATCATATGCTTCAAATTAGGGCCACCCGAGCTCCTTTCGAACCCCACAAGAACAAGATATACTTCTAATGGAAATTCACGATGTTCAAACTATTTCTTTCTCCTAACCACTCAGTTTTAGAGATGACTTCAATGGGATTTTGAAGGTGATTGTATGACCCTTATAGGGGTGGGGATCTTAGCCCCCATATGTTAATTACTAGTATTATTTTCTCCACAATTTATGCACTAATTGACATTATAATTGGTGGCAACAATACTTTGGTCAGCATACAGTAAGTGTCTGAATAACTTTCGTAATCGGTACTATCATTTCGCCTGTCTATATTAAGAATGGTGTGTCATTTAGACTATCTTTTAAGAATATAGAGAACAAATTGATGCATTTTCATTGCGATGCTATTAATGATGTCTGTATTTGTAGTAGCAAGAGTGTTAGCTGGAATAATCAGTTAGGGATCCTTGGTCGATTTAGTGAGACTCCAAGAACACTGTACCTGGCCCGGCTGGCTCAAGTCGCCTAATGGGTCAATGTATCAACCTTATTACCCTTACGTACACACACACACATACGCACGTATATACACACACGCACGCACACACGCACACACACACATACACACACATACGCAAACACGCACACACACACACACACACACACACACACACACGCACGCATGCACGCACATAATCTTGTACATCGTCGGCCAAAATGAAAAATGGTACCATTAAAAAGGCCTACTATATAAAATTATTACTGGTAACTATAACATTGTGCGTATTGTTATGTTGAACATATTTCGGGAGCATAGCACTTTAAAATTATTATATATTAATTAATTATTATTATATTAACATTAGGAGCCGCTTATTGGAGTTCATGACCATGCTGAAAACTTGGCCCCCATGAGTGTTATCCATTCATGACTTTTTGGTGTATAGTACTGGACATGGAGTATTGACACACCTTACGTATACACATACACACATAAACGTGCACACACGAACGAATGCACGCTTCTCTTTTCATACAAAAACACATAACACATACGTAACTCACCTTTATAAACCGTTGTGGAACTACCCTCTCACGACTCTCTCTCTCTCTCTCTCTCTCTCTCTCTCTCTCTCTCTCTCTCTCTCTCTCTCTCTCTCTCTCTCTCTCTCTCAGTATCCAAGTCCGCTTAGCCTTAGACTAACACTGCACTGGGAGTGCTGGCTTTGGTGTCGAGGGTTCGATCCCACGCGCCAGTAGGGAAAGTTTCTCTCAAAAAAATGTCCTTGGCCGTGAATGCTAGGTCTGGATGAATCCACAAAGTCTCCTGCCCACGTCCATATGCTTTCTTGGGGATATGTAGGTGCACTCGTTAGCAGCAACGATCAGTCTGTTGATCCTTTAGGATAAGATCTAGGGTAAGTCTGTATTGTCAGCCTTATTGGCTGCCGAATCGAAATGCATTGAATATTATTTATAGTAGTAGTAGTTGTAGTAGTTATAGTAGTAGTAGTAGTAGTAGTAGTAACACACACACACACACACACACACACACACACACACACACACACACACATATATGACTCACTCTTAACTCCTTTTGTACTGACGACTTCTTTTATATTTTATTATGGCTGCTATTAGACGATTTCTTTCAGCTTCAAAAAATCCTCCAGCAATTAATAGGTTTCGAACTAACTCACTTAACCTTCTTTACTACCACAAATTCCTTTTATACTGCACAAAATCGTCAATATACTGTATAGTTATGATAACATTAAAAAGACGTCGCCGATACAGAGGGGGTTAAGGACCGTCGTGGCCCTAACTTCCAAAGTATATACACTTAGAGTGTATATACTTAGCTAACTTCCTCCACCTGTCTCACACACACACACACACACACACAAACACACGCACACATACACACACACAACTCACCCTTAAGGACCGTGGTGGCCCTAACTTTCCACAACCATCACACACACACACACACACACTCACTCACTCACTCACTCACTCACACACACACACACACACACACACACACACTCACTCACTCACTCACTCACTCACTCATACACACACACACACACACACACACATAAACACACACATAAACACACACAACTCACCCTTAATGACAGTAGTGGCCCTAACTTCTCCCAGCTGGTTCGTGACGCTGCAGCTGTAGTGCCCGAAGTCTGACCCGACAACATTTCGTATTTGAAGAGTCATGTTGTGTCTGAAAGGCCGAGAAGAAATGCTGTTGGTATTTGTAATATTATATGGTAGAAAATCATATCTTGCACTCGGTATGTATTATACCTCTTGTGTATCTTTATCTCATGGATGCAAGTATTTCACAATAGAGTATTCGAATATCATCAGAAGTACGTTACCGGTAATGGTTACAACATGTTCGGAAAGTCGTTTCATTCACATGCAGCGAAGCATTTCATTGTTAACAGAGTGGGCAGCTTATGAAACTAATTGCCTATGAATATTGCAGAGTGCAACAAAGTCCAGGCATTTATATATCGTTAGATAATTATCTTCCATTGAATCTCTGACTGCCTTTACGAGTTATGTGACCATATCATTATCGTTGATAGTACTATCATTTTGTTTTCTGGTTCACAGATTTTCTGGAGCTGAAATCGTCCAGTTGCTTAATGTGGCAGTTATGTCATATTTGTTTTATCAAACACCCTAGTAAGGATCACTAGGTCTGTTTTTGCTTGTTTTCCTTTGAAACGATTTCGCAATATATTCTGATTTATCTTTAGGTAGATTAAACGGAAGATTTTATAGGAATCATTTGACTCCTGCATTTTCAAACTACGTCAATATAATAATCACAATACTAGTAATAAGTGTGTTATTGTACACTGAAATGACTAATCCCTTCTACTACCAATCTGTTATCTGTTTGGAGAACGTTATTGTTTCACATTTATGTACATACATAAATGTATTGGTTTGACGTAGTTTTCCATTACATTCATTGTAACGGCTCAGACATGGTTGCCTTTCCAAGTTTCCACAGTTGGAATATAATACAATACAGCCCCGTCACAATACCGCCCCATCGTGTCATCACTTTGGCTGGTGATGTGCAGCTTGTAATTGAATTGTGTGGACTATCTCATAAAATCTTACTAACTAACATTGCCAAAATGTTTTGACTCTCAATACTATATACTTCAGTAATTGTACAACTCAACCAGTGGCTGGCAATCAGTAGTGTTAGGTTAAAAGTTACATAGTATAGAGAGGCCCTGATTGATTTGGCACTGGTAAAGATTTACAAGTTGTAACGGTCTCCTGGCTGGGTTATTTCGGGAAAATTTTGATATTTTTTTAAATTTTCCACTGAACCATTAGTGATGGATGAATAGAATGTAAATTTATCTGAGATTTATGTTGTGTGCCATTTTCCAGCGATCTGTGTCGTATGTCAGTACATCAGAAATCTGTGTTGTATGACAGTCCATCCGAAATATGTGTTCTAAAATATGCTTTTATAGCGGAGTTAAAACATACTTTTGTTGTACATAATCATTCCTTCACTTTATTTGAATGACACATACTGTACGCTATGTAATTGATGCATTATGATTATAGTATTTAT
Organism: Paralithodes platypus; assembly: GCA_032716605.1. Taxonomy (NCBI): domain Eukaryota; kingdom Metazoa; phylum Arthropoda; class Malacostraca; order Decapoda; family Lithodidae; genus Paralithodes; species Paralithodes platypus. Next base: position 4,616,032 of record CM064498.1, on the reverse strand, counting down.
ATATTTTACTATTATGTTTTATGAATTTCTAGATTTTTTTTTTTTTTAAGAGACAATGAACGGAGGAAGGAAAAACACAGATAAAACAAAAAGGTCCATGTGCCTAAAGGCATCCTCCATTCATAAAATGTTTGTAACAACTGGATTTAAACATTTGTAGATTGTAAGTTTGTGGAAAGCAATTCGAGGGAAGTGAATTCCAAAGAGTAGTAGCTCTGGGGATAAATGAATTCTGATAAGCAGAAGTTCTGCATTGTGGAGGAGAAAGTGTAAATTCATGGGCGCTCTCAGCTGCCCTAGTTCTACGGGGAAAGATGTGGAGAGGCGGCACAATTGAAGCAAGTTCCTCGGAACAATTGCTGTGAAAATATCTGTAGAATAATGTAAGGGATGCAACGTTTCTTCGTATGGATAATGTAGGAAGGTCCTGTGTGATTGCAGGGTTATTGATTAATCTAATAGCTTTATTTTGAATTTTTTCCAACTGCCTCAATGCAACCACTCCACTTCCACCCCACAGAGGTGAACAGTAATCCATCTGAGAACGCACATGACTTTTATATATCACGGCCAACTGCTCGTCAGTGAAGAATTCTCGAACTCTGTACAGGAGTCCCAGTTTTTTAGAGGCATTCTTAGCAATGCTTCTAACATAATGTGTCCAGCTCAAGTTAGTAGTTAATGTTACACCGAGAATGTCAATACTAGGGGAAGTGGGAATATTTACATCATTAAAAAATATATGGGAGTCAGTGAGATTCTGTCGGTTAGAAAATTGAATGTATTTGGTTTTCTGTGCATTAAAGGAAACTAGATTCTTTTGTCCCCATCCATTAATTCTAGAAAGGTCCTGGTTCAGAGAAATTGCAGTGTTTATTTTTGAATTTATAAGATCGGGTTGGGTGAAAGAATTGGTAAATGTGAAGGAACTGTGGAGTGTTGAGTCATCTGCGTAGGAATGTATTGGATTATGAGTGGTAGATATGAGATCATTGATATGAATGAGGAACAGAATTGGGGCCAAAACTGATCCCTGGGGAACACCAGCATTTATTGAGTGAAATTGAGAATAAAGGCCATCTACCATTACATATTTTTCTGTTATGAAGATAAGAAGAAATTAGTGGAACTAATGATGCAAGGCCGTAGTGTGACATCTTCACAATAAGGATTGATGCCAGACTCTATCAAATGCCTTTGATATATCCAGTGCTATTGTATGTGTTTCACCATGTTGGTCTGTAGCTTGGTTGATTTGATGCGTAAGAAGGCAAAGCATGTCTGCAGTTGATCGACATCGTCTAAAACCATATTGCCTATCACTGATTAATTTATTATTCTCAAGATGCTTAATTATGTGATTATTTAATATAATTTCAAAGACTTTACCAAGAGTGGAAGTTATAGCTATTGGTCTGTAGTTTGATGGATCTGAAGAGGCACCTTTTTTAGGAACTGGATGGATGTTTGCTTCTTTCCAGGGTACAGGGAAGCATGAGGTATGAGTACACAGACGGAAATTTTTTGCCAATATAGGAGCGAGCACCAAGGAGCAATTCTTAAGTACTATTGGAGGAATTTCATCTAGACCAGGAGCCTTATCTACTGAGAGATTCTGCAAAATAGTTTTGACATGTCTGGTGTGGATCTTAAGTGAGGGAATTTCAGGCGAATTAAAATTAAGTACAGGGACATCTTGATTTATTTCATCTAAGGTTGAGTTGGTGGAGAAAATATCCGCAAGAAGGTTAGCTTTACCTCGTGGGTCACTTACAAGATTGCCAGTCGGAGATTTTAATGGTGGAATGGATGAAGCAGTAGTGAAGTTGGATTTAAATGAGTTAAGAGTAGACCAAAATATTTTGTTATCATTTGGATTATTTAGAAGTTTATTTGCCTGCTTGTGGAGAAAGTTTGATTTAGTTAGGTTTAATACAGTTTTGGCATGATTTCTGATGTTTCTAAAGTAATTAAAGGCTTCATGAGTTTTTGATCTTGTGTATGCATTGTAGGCTATTGCTTTTTGTTCAGTTACTCTAGCACAATTATGGTCAAACCATTTAGGTGAATTAGATCTTTTACTGTACTTTTGATGAGGAATAAAAGTTTCCATTCCAATTTTACAAAATCTTGTATGTGGCTCAATGTGGAGTGTGCATCATTAGAAAAGAAAGAGGTCCAGGGAATATCAATAAAGAAACCTTGAAGACCCTCCCAGTCTGCCCTATCGTAATGCCATTTAGTCACCAAAACATGTTCAGAGTGGGAAGGTGTGGTAGGTGATAGACAGGTGGCCTGTATCAGACAGTGATCAGAAGATCCAAGCGGGGACCTCACTGTAACATCATAATTTTCTGAATTGGTTGTTAAAAATAAGTCCAGTAGGTGGGAATTATGATTAGGATTATCTGGTACACGGGTGGGTTGGTTGACTAGTTGAGTGAGATTAAATGAGTCTGCAAATAGCTCACATTCAAGACCAGCATCATCAGTCCTGGCTGAATGAGTGAGCCATTCAACATTATGGACATTAAAATCACCCAACACAGTGATTTCAGAAGAAGCATTTAAGTTGAGGACACTGAGTTGTGAGGACAGAGAATCAAAAAGACTTTGCTCTGGAGGAGTATTTGGGGAACGGTAGATGCAACATATGTATTTAAATTTACCAGCAGAAATTAATTTGTATATAGAATAATCAAAATAGGGACAATTAAAACTAGTAACCTCCTCCAGGGCAATTTCAGATTTTGCGAAGCAACATACACCTCCTTTAGGTCTGAAATTTTGGAGCAGTTGATAACCTGGAAAATTAAATCTAGACGTGTCAGATGTGGATGTTACTTGAGTCTCTGTCAAAAAAAGGAGAGTAGGGGATTCTGCTTGAAGAAATTGGTGTACAGAATTGATGTTAGAGTGAAGTCCCCTTATATTGCTAAAGAAAAAGCTGCACCGACGAGCAGCTTTGGGACGTTGCAATGCTCTTGACACAGTCGCATGATGACGACCGGGAGGGCCCTGTGTCAATGACCCAACCCTGCCGGGGGTGGATATCCGAGGGACCACCAGGTTTGCTCTTAACAATTGTACTGCCATATTTATTGGGTAAGGTGTATGGTGTTACATGTATGATATGTAGTGGGAAGAGTAGTGTTTTATGGATAGAGGATAGCAATGTAGGGCAATGTCGTGAAGTTGGATGTGTATGTTATATAAAGAGGGTTTTCCTGATACTCCTGATGTGTGAGGCAGAAAGATATGTATCCAGCTACCAAGGCCTGGGAGAGAAAATGGAATTCAGGCTATTCCCTGAGTCTCCCGAAACCTTGGCGGTAGTACTTCCCTGGGCGGGGCTGCCTACCCCTACTACCTACCAATTGATATTTAAGCAGGATATTGGTGTTTGGTACAAGATATTAGGAGAATAGAGAGAACATAATACTCACGTGTATGGAGGGTGTCCATCGTGTGGAGTAACTGTGAAGTACTGATGATTCAACAAGTTTGTTCCCAAGGAGTTGTCCCTCCGCCAGACCAGACGCGGTGCAGGGTGAGCAGCATAGAGACAACTGAGACTGATAGTGGTCCCCCGTAGTGCCCACATGGTCCCCTTAGGTCCCATCACCACAGGGGCATAGTTAACACCTATCAAGGTCCTCTGGCTGACGGAGGGTGGGTGACCATTACTAGCCAGACACAGATACTGCCCCGCGCTGCTAGGAACCACATCCACCAGAGTCAGAGTCCCACCGTAAACCTCTGGAACTGTTATATAAGCAACATGTTAACTATCAGTCACCACCATATACTTATAGAACTATCATTAATGGAATATATTAACTAATAGTAACCAGGGTCAGGGTCCAACAATAAACCTCTCTGGAACTAATGTAGCCTATAGGCTTCTATGTTTAGGAATCATAGTCAGAGTCCCTCTATAAACCCTGGAACTATTATGTTTTTATGTATGCCTTTACTCGGGACTATAGGCTGTTAGTAGCCTGTAACTATTGCTGGGCCCCAAAATTATTGACTGTAGCTTCGAGGTGTTGGGTGATTCATATGTGTCGCACTAGATGATGACCGTGGATCTTCAAGGTGTTACTTGCTTCCTTTCTGCCATACGAGATGGTGACACCATATTTACATACGTCACATGATTTGGAGAGAGCAGATATACCATCATTCATAGCATCTTTGAATATGATCGGGTATCTTCTATGCTATGAATTGGTGACGATATTGGGGGTATTTTCGAGGTGTGTAAGTGTAGCCAGGATATTTGTAAAACAACAGGAATGATCAGAAAAAATAATGATGTTTGGCGTGGACTCAATCTGAGGTCCACCACGCTATCAACTGTGCTAACACTGTGTCATAGAATTAATGAACACAAAATGCGTCGAAGAATACAGTTAGCAAATTTCACGTTTATCAGAAGACCATTACGGGGGAGGTTTTCTGAACCTCCTTCTTCCTCATGTTTAACCCCATTAGTTTGGAGAACTTAGGACATTCGCCCTAATAGCTTGGTGATCTTATGACCTTTCACGTCATTTAGGTGTCGATTTTTTTCCTGGCGAGCAACAGTGAGCCTGCAATTTAGAAAAAACCGGCCTTGAGCCTGGGTATTTTTCTACTGAAAAATGCACTTATAGCTCATTTGGTCAAGCCACTTCAGAGTTATGAGAGGCTAAGGCTCTACACTCGTCATAATCAATAGGCCATAATGCACTCTAAGCAGTCAAGAACAAATAAAGGTTATACAAAAACAAAGATAGATAAAATCATTGGGTATGTTGATAGTGGTATACTTGACTATCATTATTAGATGGGTATAAGTAAGTTCTTCCTATTTTCTGTATTATGCAATGTATATTCAATATTTGGGTGGATGGAATTCATCAGCCTTGGTCGGCAACCCATCTTCGGGAGACATCCTTACAAATATCCGGGTGGATGGGACTTATTAATCTTGATTGGCAATCCGTCTAGGGAAGTAAACCTTATATAATTCCTTACTGCTCACCTAAGGGTGAAGCAGGTTGGTGGATGGATTAGCCACTCACCTCTGTTGAATAAAAGAGCTAAATTAAAAAGATACAGAGAGGGCCTCGGAGTCAGACAGATCCAAAGTTGAGGGGTCATTCCTGTGAGTCCTTGAATAAACTGGCATAGGTTCTTCTCACAGGTGACAGGTCCGCTTGGGGGCGTATTGTATATGGCCACCCTCATAAAGGGGAGAGTGAGAAAAACATATGGCAACAGATAGATGGATAGTTATTCAATATTGTATACGTACGATATACCCTGTCGAAACGTCTATCAATATGTCAATAAAGATTATTCGTATTATGACTGCCTATCCTTTTCCACTCAGATGGGAGTATTATTACCAATACACGTATATAAGGGTAAAATATGTTTATGGACACTTTACTAACCTTTACATACCCATAAATTCTGTACAGTGCATAAGATTGACTTATCTTCAACATCTGGTATTAAAACTTATATAATGGTATATTATTTACTTTATTATAGGCACTTTATTAAATTCTTCATAACAATAATGTATATACAAATATATATTGAAGTTATTTACTATGAACACTATATTAACCTTGTCATACCCATAATGTCTATACAAATTTATACATTTTTAATATTATGGGCACTTTATTAACCTCTTCCTTCCCATAATAATTACTGTACACTTACCTTCAACATTTGGCCTTAACCTGATGTGCCCTCCGTCCTCCCTATACCAGCGTATGACCGGGGTTGGGGTGCCTTCTGCCTGACAGGTTACACTGACACTCTCCCCCCCATTGACCTTCACCTCCTGGTCCCTCCCCACCATCACCGGGGTCACTGTAGAGAGGGAAGGAAAGGTGCACCAACACAGATTAACAGGAGATTTGTATTTTATGTATTGATTGATTTATCTTGTTTAATATTTCCTCCCTAGACCTCCATATAGCTCACAATTATATAGCTTACAATTATACCCCCAAGACTCTCCTTCTAGAAACATTTTGTATTATTCGGTAAACAATAATTTACCAGCCCATCATTAATTACAGGCTCACTTTCGCTTGCCAGGATGGCACAAAAGGTCTTAAAACTGCCAAACTACTGGAGAAAATTTCTGAAAGTCTCAAAAATAACGGGGATATACATGAGGGACAAGGGTGTCCAGACTCCTCCCCACCCCACCCCCTTAACCCCTTCTATACCGGCAACGTCCTTTGTGTTATATTCTAGCAATATTTAGACCATTTTGTGCAGCTTAAGAAGGAATAATAAAAGGGATAATTAAGATAGTTCGAAGCCCTTTATTACTGTTGGCCCTTCTTCAACTTATTAAAATCGTTTAAATAGAGCTAGAATACAATTAAAAACACGTCTCCGGTACAGAAGAGGTTAAAGCCGGTACCACACGAGCGATGTTTCACTCAGTTATTTCGTCACCACTAATTTACAGTAGACTTATTAAATAATGTTGTCAGCTAAATTGTTCTGTCTTCAGGCTACTGTTTGTTGCCAAAACAAAAGATCCCTGATATGTTGCCAGAAAATGTAGACCATAGAAAGATGACGTGTGTGTGTGTGTGTGTGTGCGTGTGCGTGTGTGTGTGTGTGTGTGTGTGTGTGTGTGTGTGTGTGTGTGTGTGTGTGTGTGTGTGTGTGTGTGTGTCGTAAGTCGTAACCCCTTTTTTATTTACTTTTGTTGTTGTATGTGCGTGTGTGCCGTACCCCCTTAACTCAGTAAATACCAGTGATAGAGGCAAGTTTATGTAATCAAATTATAAATATATATTACTCCAAATAGGCCTAAACTTGAGTTATAATTCAATTCATCTTTTTGCGTCTTAATTTCGTGGAAGTATTATTAATATGGTAGAGCACAATTTTGTATATAAGCCTATAGTAAACTTATTTTGTATTCAACTGTATACGATATTCATCCCCTGAGTGAAATTTAATAGGATCATATTTAAGTCTTCTCCCACTGGAAGTTTTCATACAGCTCAATAAAGAACTTTTGTTTTATATACCGTAACTATTAAAGTATCCTTTGATATTTGACACACTCTTACTGGTTTAATGCCGGCATAATTTGTATATGTATGCAGAAGCACATCAGACAACAACAACAACAAATATATATATATATATATATATATATATATATATATATATATATATATATATATATACTGTATATATATCTGAAGAGAACAAGTCATCGTTGGAAAGATTACTTGATATTAACAATGTTCATCACATGACCTCACACCAGTATTACCAACATACTGACCTATAATAGACACATAACCCGTGGATGACCTGGGAGGGTTGGTATTGACCTGGCACCAGTACCCCCCCTGGTCCCTTCTGGTCATGTCAGTAATAGTGAGGACCCAGGTTGACCTTTGTTCTCGCTGTACAGTGATGCGTCTGTTGTTGGTGATGACCTGGGTGTCCACCGTCAGTACAGCGCCCGTCTCTTTGTACCCCCACGCTACCTGTAATATGGAGAGTAGTTCTGGTTCAGGAGCAATTTATAGAGAGGCCTCCGAAAAATGTACAAATTTATCTTGAAGGGGGGTCTAGGGGGTGTTTTTCTAAGCTTGATGGAGGTCTAGGGAGGAAACTAAAAAAATATATGAATAAATTAATTAATTGACCAAACTAACGTCCAGTCACCCCTTAAGGATTGTGACATGTTTTGCATAGTCACCAGTTTTGCAGCTATGATTAGGAACATTGTGTGGGTCAAAAGATACATCATACTATTTTTTTTTGGTATGTAGTAATCTGTATTCTTTATTACATTACCCACATACTAGTTACATACAAGTTTCTTATATATTTAACCTTTAACATAATTGTGGGGGTGTATGCAATCTTAAATACAAACACACACACACACACACACACACACACACACACACACATATTAACACATACACACATACACACATATTAACACATAAACACACACACACGTTCACTCACCTTGTATTGATCAACGTTCTCCACACACACACACATATTAACACATACACACATGCACACATATTAACACATACACACACACACGTTCACTCACCTTATATTGATCAACGTTCTCCACACACACACACACGTTCACTCACCTTATATTGATCAACGTTCTTCACCACACACACACACACACACGTTCACTCACCTTACATTGATCAACGTTCTCCACCACACACACACACACACGTTCACTCACCTTACATTGATCAACGTTCTCCACCACACACACACACACACGTTCACTCACCTTGTATTGATCAACGTTCTCCACCACACACGTCAGCTTCACCGTTCCTCCCAGTCGCGTCGTTACGTTCTGAACGGGAACCTCAAAGTAGGGTGCTTTGCCTGTTGGAATATAGAAACACACAAGTATTAGTACTAATAGGCGGAGTGTCAAACCAGAGCAATTTCGTCGATTTTAAGACCTTTTGCTTCATTTTGTTGTCAATATTAATACCTTTCGTGCCCTTTATAAAGGTGTCGATTATAATTATATGAGAAGGAATACAGTACAATAGGAAATATAATTAGTTTTGGCCAATTTATCACTTCCAAAGACACAATTTGAGCTATAACCCACAATTTGGTTTTTGCATATACAATAATTAAGACGTAAAAGAAAGGCTTCGGCTATGGTTTGACACCCTGGGTCACATAGGTTCCCGGATAACTCAACCAGTAGACTATTTCAACCAGTAGATATCAACCAGTGCCAAATCGACCAGGGCCGACTATATTTTTACCAAATTGAAGCCCTAACCTAACCATACCAAACCTAACCTAACCTAAACTATCATTATTGGTGGAGATGACACTGGTTGAGAGATATACTGTAGTTAAGGGCCAACTATATCTCTACCAAATTGAAGCCCTAACCAAACTCTACCAAACTTAACCTAACATTATTGGTGGAGACGACGACGCGTGTATTATCAGGCTACTGTACTGAATATTTTCGTAAACTTGATATTAAAGGGAGGTTTTCGTTTTTATGGACCCCCTTTCTCCATTATGCTTAGTCCAATTAGTTTTGAGAATTTAAGACGGTCGCACCATTAGTTCGGCGGTATGAAGACCTTTCGCCTCATGTTTTTGTCAATATTAAGCCCTTTCATGCCATTTTGGTGTCATTTGTTTTCCTTGCGAGCGATAGCGACCCTGCAATTAAGGAGAAACTGGGGGGCTTCTTGGGGGTATATTTTTAAGCTTGATGGAGTTCAAGGAAGCAAACTAAAAAACTCCTTAATGACCTTATTCCAAGACAAAGCCCATCACTGTTGGTGGCAATTTCTTTACCGTTGCCGTAATCCTAGCTATAGTCGATTTTATTTCAGCTGACGGTAAATTGGGTCCCTTAGCAGCTGATGTTTTGTTCTCTGCGTCGTATTAATGAGAATATTTTCTAATTAATAACATATTTCTTTACAAAATGTTTGTAATAGCTGAATAATGAAGATAGGAACATGGCAATTTATCGTCAGCTGGAAAAGAAACAGGTTGTAGTCAATATGATGCACTGGTTGGTATAATGAACAGTATAGGAACAATATTACAGTACACTAATTGTAATTAAAACCACTAGCGTATCTTATTGGAATATATTTAAACTACCGTGTTTACCATCCTATTTCTTGCAGCCCCCCCCCCCCCCAAGCTGAGGTATCCTTCCACCCTCAGTCTTCCTGGCTCTATTGTTTCATATATCCCCATATGATCATTAAGCTGCCCCCTCCTAATGGTCATTGACCCCTAGACCTCTATACAATATATAATAACAATACCAGTAGATACATTTGTGCTTTTTTCGGTTGAAAAAAATGCGCTGGCCGAAGGCCAGCTCCCCAAAAATTGCAAACTAGCTGTCCCTCGCCAGGAAAACAAAAATTACACCAAAGTGGCACGAAAGGTCTTATAATCGCCAAACTAATAGGGAGAATGTCTTAACATCTCAAAACTGAATGCATCCTTTCACTGTGGAGCTACCTGGCCCCATTGTTTTACCTGTCATTACATTCCCTCATAACCATTAAGGGATTGGCTCGCGTGTCTATTTTGGTCATCACCCACCACCATTAGTGTCTCTCTCTCACCCTCACTTATGGGAGGGGGTTGGTTTAGCTTCATACCTAGGCCTCTATCAAACTTAAACAAAAACATCTGCGAGACTAATTGGGTGAACGCCTTAAAACCTATAAAATAATGCGGCTAAACATGAGGGAGAAGGGGGCCTAGAACAAACAAATACCTCCCCTTATGGTATTTGCTCTCGTATCTATTATGGTCTTCACCCATCATCATTACTGTCTCTCTCACATTCACTTAATCCTCAGATTTTTTATTTATTTACTGATTTATGTATTTATTAAGCTATTGCATTTCCTCCCTAGATCTACGTCAAACTTAAGAAAAGCACCTCCAAGATCCCATTTAGTGATAGATTTGTACATTTTAAGGTAGGAAAATGCTCAGGCTCAAAGCCGGTTCCTCCAAGATTATAGGCTCACTATCGCTCGCCAGGAAAAATCGATGACTAAATGGCACGGCAAATCTTGACAAAAAAAAGGGTCCGAAAGATTTTACAATAGGCAAACCGTATAAACTCAAAACTAATGCGACCAAATATGATGGATAAGGGGGTCTAGAAAATTACAAAACCTCCCTTTAGCACACCGTGACCTACACTTATGACGCACGTTGACTGTTTAATCTGGCTATTATTAGACGATTGTATTGTAAGTAAGAAGGGTATATGGATGTCAGAGGGTCGATTATATTGTAAGTATGAAGGGTATATGGATGTCAGAGGGTCGATTATATTGTAAGTAAGAAGGGTATATGGATGTCAGAGGGTCGATTATATTGTAAGTAAGAAGGTATATGTCAGAGGGCGATTATATTGTAAGTAAGAAGGGTATATGGATGTCAGAGGGTCGATTATATTGTAAGTAAGAAGGGTATATGGATGTCAGAGGGTCGATTATATTGTAAGTAAGAAGGGTATATGGATGTCAGAGGGTCGATTGTATTGTAAGTAAGAAGGGTATATGGATGTCAGAGGGTCGATTATATTGTAAGTAAGAAGGGTATATATATTTTTTTTGTTTTTTGTTTTTTCTATATTCCAACTTACTCCCTCTCGGGCATAGGCTGAGAGCCTGGACATTCACAGCTGTACAATGAGCAGTGAAGCCCGTGAGGTCTTGTTCCAGTCTAGGGAGTGAGACATGTGAAGCACGTAGAGTACAACGAGCACCTGCCATCTTGCCTTCACATGAGGCACGGTGCTCACTCATGGCCCGAAGTGACCCCATCTCTGAAGCCACCTCGTTCCCGTGCTTCACTGTCTCACCCCCTACACTCGGACTCTGACTCTTACACACACACAACGCCACCTGTTGAGCAGATATGGATGTCAGAGGGTCGATTAAGCCAACCTTTACCTGTTCACACCCACATATATTAGTTAAGATATATATAATCGTCTAAAAGTAGCCAAATGACACTGTTAAGGGGGGTGACCTGTTTTTGTTCTGTCCTTTTCTATCTTTCTCTGGCTTGTATCCATTTGGCCCCATTCAGCCTACTGTTTTAAGACGTTTATCCCCATCCAGGTGTCAATTTATTACTGGTGAGCGGTAGCGAGCCAGCATATTTTTTATTTTTGTTAGACAGCAGGCTAAATTTGTACATTTTTCGATAGAAAAATTTCTCCGGCTATGCCGGATTTCTTCATATGATGCTGGCTCGCGATAGCGAGCGAAGAAATCGACACCTAGATGGGGATAAACGTCTTAAAATAGTTGGCTAAATGGGGCCGAATGGATACAAGCCAGAGAAAGAGAGAAAAGGACAGAAATAACAAAAAGCAGGTCACCCCCCTTAAAACGCGTCATGCTCCTCAAGGGGTTTATACGCCTGGGACCTTTAAGGGGAGATTTCCAATTGAGGGATTTTTTCGGGACCTCTTTATCCCTCATGTTTAGCCCCATTGCTTTTAAGATTGTAAGACGTTCGCCCTGTTGGTTTGGCGATTTATAAGAACTTTCGCACAATTTCTGTCCATTTTAAGACCTTTCATGCCATTTATGTTTCGATTTTTTCCTGGCGAGCGATAGCGAGCCTGAAATTTAAGAGGACTTGGCCTTCGGCTGGGACATTTTTCTACCGAAAAATGTACAAATGTTCTTGAAAGGGGGTATAGGGGGGTGTAATTTTAAGCTTGATGGAGGTCTAGGGAACAAACTAAAAACCTCCCCTTAATGCAGTGTTCGACGTTTTTATCTCTTCACGATTTATTAAGTCACAGTGATTTAACCCCTTCAGTAGTTTATTCTGGCTGTCATTAGACCATTTTAGTCAGATTAGGAAGGGTATGTGGGAATCAAAGGTTTAATGGAGACAGTATTTATCTTCTTAATTCCCACAGATCCTTCGAAGTTGTATAATATCGTGTAATGGTATCCAGAATAAACCGTCAAAACGCCTCATAGTATTGAATAGCTGAATAAAGCTGGCATATGTGAAACGTTGACCAAAGAATAAAAGCATTTGTCTACCAAAAAAAAATGCACAATTTCATCTCGAAGGGGGATCTTGGGGGTATATTTTGGAACTGGTTGGAGGCCTAGGGAGGAAAGTAAAGACAAATCATATATTTTGGAACTGGTTGGAGGCCTAGGGAGGAAACTAAAGACAAATCATATATTTTGGAACTTGTTGGAGGCCTAGGGAGGAAACTAAAGACAAATCATACAAATAATAATCAGTGACTAAATAAATAAATTATGTATAGAAATCATTCTCCTGTATTCTTCTTTTGTTTCAAAAATTTGATTTTAGTAAGCGTTGTTTCCACATAGCGATTTTGATTAGTTATTTTGCCTTTATATTGTCTTTGTTTAAGTTTTGGTTTGTTTAGTTTGCAAGTTTTACATTTTAACCCCTTCTGTACCGGCGATATATTTTGTATTTGATTTCAGCTACATTTAGACGATTTTATGAAGCTTAGGAAGGATTTGTGGTAGCTAAAATGACTAATTGAGAGAGTATATAGCCTTTTAATTGGTAGATGTCCTTCCAAAGCTGAATACAATCGTGTAATGGTTGCCAGAATATACTGAAAAGTACATCACCGGTACAGAAGGGGTTAACTTGGCTCTGACTGTACCTTTGAGAAAGAGGCTGGTGTCCAAGGTGATCTCTTCTTCTCTCCGGTAGCGATGTTCCCTCTGGTGGACATCTGAAAGGACAAGGTTGTTATTGTTTTGTCACGTCATTTGTTGGCCTTAAGGGGGGTCACCGGCTTTTGTTTATCTTTCTCTCCTTTTCTCTCTTTCCCTGGCTTGTATCCATACGGCCCCATTCAGCCAACTGTTCCAAGACGTTTATCCCACTGCTGGGGGTGGATTTCTTCCTGGCGAGCGATAGCGAGCCAGCATTGTATGGAGAAATCCGGTTTCGCCGGAGAAATTTGTCTATCGAAAAATGTACAAATTTAGCTTGCTGTTAAAACAAAAATATATATATGCTAGCTCGCTACCGCTCGCCAGGACAATATTGACACCTGGATGGGGGTAAACGTCTTAAAACAGTATTCTGAATGGGGCCGAATGGATACAAGCCAAAGAGAGAGGGAGAGAAAGAGAAATAAAAGCGAGGTGGGTCCCCTTAACTATTTGTACATACCTAAATGGCACGAAAAGTCTTAAAATTGACGACGAAATGGGGCGAAAGGTGTTAAAATCACCAAACTAATGGGCGTCGAACGTCTTATAATCTCAACACTAGTGGGGCTAAACATTAGGGAGAAGGAGGTCCAGAAAAACGGTCTGCCTCCCCTTAACTGAAACCAACCAATATACCGAGGAAAGGGAAACCTCAAGATTCCTCTTAAATGTCCAACTCTTAAACTGTAATGACTCGTGAGGCTGCCGGGAACTGCTGCAGACTTATGAGCGGCCAGGGAAGTGAGGAGGAAGAAGAGATACGAGAAGTGGAAGAACAGGAGAAATCGAGGGAGGAAGATGAGATGCGAGAAGTGGAAGAATAGGAGAAATAGAGGAGGAGGAAGAAGAGATATGAGAAGAGAAGTGGAAGAACAGGAGAAATCGAGGGGGAGGAAGAAGAGATGCGAGAAGTGGAAGAATAGGAGAAATAGAGGAGGAGGAAGAAGAGATACGAGAAGTGGAAGAACAGGAGAAATAGAGGAGGAGGAAGAAGAGATACGAGAAGTGGAAGAACAGGAGAAATAGAGGAGGAGGAAGAAGAGATACGAGAAGTGGAAGAACAGGAGAAATAGAGGGGGAGGAAGAAGAGATACGAGAAGTGGAAGAACAGGAGAAATAGAGGAGGAGGAAGAAGAGATACGAGAAGTGGAAGAACTGGAGAAATAGAGGAGGAGGAAGAAAAGATACGAGAAGTGGAAGAACTGGAGAAATAGAGGAGGAGGAAGAAAAGATACCAGAAGTGGAAGAACAGTAGAAATAGGGGGGGAAGAAGAAGAGATACGAGAAGTGGAAGAACAGGAGAAATAGAGGGGGAGGAAGAAAAGATACGAGAAGTGGAAGAACAGTAGAAATAGGGGGGGTGAGGAAGAAGAGATACGAGAAGTGGAAGAACAGGAGAAATAGAGGGGGAGGAAGAAGAGATACGAGAAGTGGAAGAACAGGAGAAATATAATGAAGAAGAGGGTAGGAAGAAGAATGGGTTGGAGGAGAAACCGGATAAAGAGAGATGAAGGAGCAGGGACAATTCATAATATCGATAACTTCGAGAAATGAAGGTTCTAAGAATACTACATCTATAATATTATCGATCTGAAGGTTGGTTATGTAATTATATTTATCAACTTATGAAATCAATCAGTCGGCCAAGTTTATCCATTGAGTAAATTTTAAGTAATCAGGGGTGAATAAATCAGGAGGGGTACAATATACTGTATATGTTGATTTGTCTTTTATTGTTGCTTTTTTGGTTTGTCTACCTCCGGCCATAGGCTTGCAGAATCCATTGTTCAACCTCAATAATTACTGTTGTAGGTTCGACGTCTCAAACTCACATCGCCACTGTTTTTCTGTATCACCTCACAATCAATCGTACAATGCAAATATATATTGGAAACAGCGAGGGTATGCATTATGGCTTGTCGGTGGCCTTTGTGTTGAAAACAAGTATACAGCACAAATTCCATCCCAATAATATCTTACCATTGACATATTGCGATATGAACCTTAAATGTTAATATTATTAGTCCAGTATCAAGACTATTCCACCACAGCTATATATAATAGATATCTATGTCAATCCTTATATTTGATGGGTTTATCATTACCAACATACCTTTAAAGGGTACATTATTATGAATAATATAGTTACTGTTTTATAACATAACTATTTACAGTGTTTTCATCCAGAACTATATGTATTCGTGTCTGCCTTTACTGGTCGACGATCCCAAGCGCGCGCGCGCGCGCACACACACACACACACACACACACACACACACACACACACACACACACACACACACACACACACACACACACACACACACACCCCTAGTATTGATGAATGCAACCAGTGCAAAACAACACACACACCTAGTATTAATGAACGAAACCAGTGCACAACGGTTTATCTTCCATAACTATTATTCATCTCTGTTGTTTGTAACTTGACCATTCCTCAGTGTCAACCAAGGAATGCCTGGGTGATCATAAATCCCGGTCAGGTGAGGGAGCTGCGTTGCTGTGTTGTAGTAGCAGTATGTCATTGTATTAGTTCCCGTATTGACTTTACCGGGAAGATAGTGTCGTGTAAATGGTGTTGGCATGTAAGGACAGATTTGTGAATATATCATGTCGGATTCCTTCTGCTTTTTACTAATTTTAATAACGGTATATGTTCATGTGAATTTCTCCGTGTTTGTCTGTGTTTGGGTATTTGCGCTTATGTACGTACGTGAATTCATTGGACATAATGTTAATATGTTATTCTCCTTTCCATAAATAATGGAGAAAGCAGCAACAATCAATGGAAATAAACTCTATGCACTTAATCTTGTCCTTCTTTCTTGATAAATAATGAACCACTTGGTTGTTAAATATTATTGTTGGACAAGTGTCTCTTAGAGAACATTAATTCCAGAGAAAGCTGGTTTAGGAATCCTGAAAAAAAGGTTTGTTATTTAGAAGAATCAATAACGATTAATTAAGTCATGCAATAAGTCTTCTCAGTATTCTTTGTCAATTCTACTGCCAGATAATATTACTTAGCTTATGAAGGACCTCTAGGAATCAGAAGGTTTAATACTATTACATTATACCCTCTAAGGCTGACGGCCCTTTTTTTTAAGTTGAATACAATTGTCTGGAGGTAGCTAAAACGAAACGAAAAAATAGGCAATCGGATTCAAAGAGTTAATACTAGAAGTTGGTAGTCTGTTTCTTTTCAACTGACGGTAAATTGTATTGTTCCCATCAGGATTTATCAGATATTTTGAAGATTTTGTAATGAAATGTGGTGCTAAATATACAAACTTGGTCTTAGTATGATGTAGAGACATAGTCGTTTCATATTTTTCCATTAAGGGGAGGTATTTAGTTTGTTCCCTACGTTTTCATAAAGCTTAAAATTACACCCCCTAGACCCCCTTTCAAGATAAATTTGTACATTTTTCGGTAGAAAAATTTCCCGGCCGGAGGCCGATTGCTCTTAAATTACAGGCTCGCTATCGCTCGCCAGGAAAAAATCGACACCTTAATGGCACGAAAGGTCTTTAAATTGACAGAAATGAGGCAAAATGTCTTAAAATGTCTAAACTACTAGGGCAAACGTCTTAAAATCTCAAAAGCAATGGGGCTAAACATGAGGGAGAAAGGGGTCCAGAAAAAAATCCCTCAAGTGGAAATCTCCCCTTAAGTATCAAAGAATTAGCTGCTAAGGAACTCAATTTACATTCAGCTGAAAAACAAATGAGTATGGTTAATTCAATTCAGGTATAAGGAGACTTTGATAGAATATATTTTCTTCAGTAAACATTGTTTAGAGTACTTCTATTAATTATCATTAAGGAAATGGCAATTCACAGTATCCAAGCTGTGTCTTTGAACAAATGTGGACAATTTATTAGTAATTACTAAAAAAATATAGCATATGATTGTTGCCACAAAGATATTAATGAAATGATCAGCACGTGGCAGACAAATAATAATCTCAGCAACTCATGAACATTAAACTCACATCTTTGTTCACATCTGTCATTTAAAGTAATAACTAATTAAAGCAAATATATACTCTACATACTCAAACATACTGTATATACAGTATATACAGTATATATATATATATATATATATATATATATATATATATATACGTGTGTGTGTGTGTGTGTGTGTGTGTGTGTGTGTGTGTGTGTGTGTGTGTGAGAGAGGGCGGCGCACCAGCGTGGCCCAGGACTTCGGTCCTAAACTACAATCCAGGAATATATATATATATATATATATATATATATATATATATATATATATATATATATATATATATATGTGTGTGTGTGTGTGTGTCCGGTATATTTCTTCTCCCACTTCAATTTCGTTCCGCTCAACTTCAGCCGAACACTTCTTGCCTCTTCACATAATTTCTCTCTCTCTCTCTCTCATTCCCTCTCTCTCTCTCATTCCCTCTCTCTCTCTCTCTCTCTCTCTCTCTCTCTCTCTCTCTCTCTCTCTCTCTCTCTCTCTCTCTCTCTCTCTCTCACTATTCGTCCTCGTTATCTTATAAACTCCTACATTTTCTGGCCCAGTTCCTTAATATAATTTTCTCTTCACCTCTTATCACTGCTGGCGGATTTTTTCCTCTCTTCCGTTGAATGATTTGCTTTTACACGTTTGATTATAAAATGTAAATTCATTCGTATCAGAAGGTCTTTTAACCCTTTTCATATAAGATTACTAATTTCTTTCCTATTTTCTGGCTACTATTAACCGAGTTTTTATTCAGATTGAAAAGGGTATGGAAATCAGAGCGTTTTTACCCCTTTAATTCCCACAGATCCTTCCTAAGCTGTATAAAATCGCCTAAAGAGAGCCATTATAAACTGTTGATGGAATCTGTATAATTCCGAAACGTTAGCAAATAAACACCATATGTCTTCAAGATGTTCGTGTTCTGGTGATCCTCTTCATTATACTATATATATATATATATATATATATATATATATATATATATATATATATATATATATATATATATATATATATATATATTGTCTTTCGTAAGTGTTTGATACTGCTTTCGCATTTTCCTTTTACGTTCAGTGTGCAACATTATTCCTCACGAGTGATTTCCTTTGTGTTTTGCATCCCCTTTTCCAAGTAGCAGCATATTCCCAGATAATACGACCATGACATTTATGAATACTTAGCATTCCTTGCATTGTCTTTGTATTCTGCTGTGTGTGAGAACATTTGCATTAAAGACTAACTGCGTATTGTCACCGATACATTCCATTAGTTTCCTCACAAGACCTCCATCAAGATTTAAGAAATACCCCCAATACCCTCTTTCGAGATAAATTTGTAAAGAAAATTTGTAGAAAAATTTCCGGGCCGAAGGCCATTTCCTCCTAAATTTCAGGATCACTAGCGCTCGCTGGGGAAAAAATTACCCCTAAATGGCACAAAGATCTTAACATCGCCAAACTTATGGGGCTAAATATGAGGGAATAGGGGGTTCAGAAATACACAACCTCCCCTTAACTGTAGAAATCCGTTGTAGCGTACACTGAAACATGGGGCCTATGATTTGGTATGGAATGAACTTTCCCTAGATTGGCAGAATTCTGGATGAGTAGACGAAGATAGCCGCGTTCCTACCCTGTCCACCCTTGTCCCACCAAGAACCATGATGTTGTGTTGTGTTGTGTTGCATGGTGTGTGTTGATTATGGTTGTGTTGTATTATATTGTATTGTGTTGTATTGTGTTGTGTTGTGTTGTATGATTTGTGTTGATTATTGTTGTGTTGTCTTATATTGTGTTGTGTTGTGTTGTATTGTGTTGTGTTGCATGGTGTGTGTTGATTATTGCTGTGTTGTCTTATATTGTATTGTGTTGTGTTGTGTTGCATGGTGTGTGTTGATTATTGTTGTGTTGTCTTATATTGTATTGTGTTGTGTTGTGTTGTGTTGTATGATTTGTGTTGATTATTGTTGTGTTGTGTTGTATGGTGTGTTGTGTTGTGTTGTGTTGCATGGTGTGTTGTGTTGTGTTGCATGGTGTGTTGTGTTGTTGATTATTGTTGTGTTGTCTTATAAGAACATAAGAACATAAGAAAATGGGAGTCTGCAGAAAGCCGATTGGCCTAAGCAAGGCAGATCCCTGTCCCACACAACCCCAATTCAATTACAAAGCCCAATTATAGGCTCAACTCTCTAATACCCTGAGGATCATCTTACCAAAACGGTTAGAGATTAACGCAGGATTATGGGGGTCTGCAGAGCGCTGATTGGCCCAACCCGGCTGATCCCCCTTCACACCCAACCCTTCTCGTCCATATGCTTATCCAATTTTATCTTAAAGCTCCCTACCGTTTTAGATCCCACAAAAGCACTTGGTAGTCCATTCCACCCATCTACAACTCTGTTACCAAACCAATATTTGCCTATATCTTTTCTGAAACGAAATTTATCTAATTTGAAACCGTTGGTACGAGTTCTTTCGCTATCACTGAGCTTTAGTACATTTGCCATGTCCCCCTTGTTTTGTTAATCCCACTAATTATATATTATATATAACTATATTGTGTTGTGTTGTGTTGTGTTGTATGGTGTGTGTTGATCATTGTTGTGTTGTCTTGTGTTGTGTTGTGTTGTGTTGTGTTGTATGATGTGTGTTAACTATTGTTGTGTTGTATGGTGTGTGTTGATCATTGTTGTGTTGTCTTATATTGTGTTGTGTTGGGTTGTGTTGTATGATGTGTGTTGACTATTGTTGTGTTGTATGGTGTGTGTTGATTATTGTTGTGTTGTCTTATATTGTGTTGTGTTGTGTTGTGTTGTGTTGTATGATGTGTGTTGACTTGTTGTGTTGTATGGTGTGTGTTGATTATTGTTGTGTTGTCTTATATTGTGTTGTGTTGTGTTGTATGATGTGTGTTGACTATTGTTGTGTTGTATGGTGTGTGTTGATCATTGTTGTGTTGTCTTATATTGTGTTGTGTTGTGTTGTGTTGTGTTGTATGATGTGTGTTGACTATTGTTGTGTTGTATGGTGTGTGTTGATCATTGTTGTGTTGTCTTATATTGTGTTGTGTTGTGTTGTGTTGTATGATGTGTGTTGACTATTGTTGTGTTGTATGGTGTGTGTTGATTATTGTTGTGTTGTCTTATATTGTGTTGTGTTGTGTTGTGTTGTATGATGTGTGTTGACTATTGTTGTGTTGTATGGTGTGTGTTGATTATTGTTGAGTTGTCTTATATTGTGTTGTTGTGTTGTGTTGTGTTGTGTGGTGTGGTGTGTGTTGATTATTGTTGTGTTGTATGGTGTGTGTTGATTATTGTTGTGTTGTCTTATATTGGGTTGTGTTGTGTTGTGTTGTGTTGTATGATGTGTGTTGACTATTGTTGAGTTGTATGGTGTGTGTTGATTATTGTTGTGTTGTCTTATATTGGGTTGTGTTGTGTTGTGTTGTGTACTGGTGTGGCTGTTGTCGTGTAAGTGGTGTATGGTGTTGTCTTGTGTCAGGGGGAGGTTTTTTGTTCTCCCTCATGCTTAGCCCCATTAGTTTTGAGATGTTATGATATTCGCCCCATTATATTAGCGATTTGAAGATCTTTCCTGTAATGTAGGTGTCTGCCGGTTCCACCTAAGTTGGAGGCTTGCTGTCACTCGCCAGGAAAAGCGACACGTAAATAGCACGAAAGGTCTTGAAATTAACAAACAAATAGTTCGAAAGGTCTTAAATACGCCAAACTAGTGGGGTAAACCTTATAAACTCTTAAGGGGAGGTTTTTAGTTAGTTCGCTAGACTTCAATCAAGCTTAACATTACACCCCCTAGACCCCCTTTCAAGATAAATTTGTACATTTTTCGGTAGAAAAATGTCCCGGCCGAAGGCCGATTCCTCTTAAATTACAGGCTCGCTATCGCTCGCCAGGAAAATATCGACACCTAAATGGCACGAAAAGTCTTAAAATTGACAGAAATGGGGCGAAAGTTCTTAAAATCGCCAAACTAATGGGGCGGACGTCTTAAAATATCAAAAGCAATAGAGCTAAACATGAAGGAGAAAAGGGTCCAGCAAAAAATTCCTCCAGTGGAAATCTCCCCTTAAAACTAATGGGCCTAATCATGAGGAAACAAATGCATATTAGATAAACAAATAAAAACATATTAGATAAACAAATAAAAAAATATTAGATAAACAAACAAATATATATTAGATAAACAAACAAATATATATTAGATAAACAAACAAATATATATTAGATAAACAAACAAATATATATTAGATAAACAAACAAATATATATTAGATAAATAAACAAATATATATTAGATAAACAAACAAATATATATTAGATAAACAAACAAATATATATTAGATAAACAAACAAATATATATTAGATAAACAAATAAAAACATATTAGATAAACAAACAAATACATCCCCTTAATTCCTTCTGTACCGGTGACGTCCTTTTTGTTATATTCTAGCAACTATTAGACGATTGTATTCAGTTTAAAAAGGGTCTCCAGCAATTAACAGGCTTCGAACTATCTCACTTAACCCATATTACTACCGCAGATCCTTCTTAAACAACATATAATCGTCTAAATATAGCTAGCATAAATATATAAATACGTCGCCGGTAGAGAAGGGGTTAGACAGGAACCTAAAAACATTCATGTACTTTAAAATGCTAATCGTAAACCTTTGTATATAGTTACACTCCGAATAGACGAGCAACACTCGGTATCGAACACTGAAAGCCTGTATGAATATATGCATGTGAGCCAACACAGAAATGCCGGACTCTTGAGAAATTCAACTTGTATGATGGACATTTTTAGCAAACTTTTCCTTTTCACCCGTAATATGTGCAATATGATTTTTGAAAACAAAATATAATTTTAGAAACTGCTCTCACTGCAAGGAACATTAGCGTTCTTATTTTTGTTAGCAATTGCAATCAGAATACATATAGTTTTTTATAATGTCTTAAATTAGTTAGCTATAAAGAATAATCACCACATCAGGTGTATACAAATATGAACCTAAGAAAATATTAATGTCACTCTACAGGTGCAGTATATAGTACAACCAAAATCAATAGTTCGGAGTATAAGCTAAACCGCAAGATCCGAGGAAATATTAAGACAAACATACATTCAAGCATTGCGCACAATAACAACCTCCATTGACAGGCCCCAGCCACTTAAACTGCTCTCTTTTCTACAGATAAGGTGTGTAGATCGATGTGGATGTACACTCTAGGACATGCATCATGGCCGTAACTCTTTGTCTGCCATCGACATATACAGGTATGTGCGTGCGTTAATCTGGTTGAACGCAGCTAATGCCAACAACGTTTATACGTCTGGAATGTAAAATTAATTTGTTAACAAATTTGTAAATGGGATTTGGTCAAAACCACTTTGGCATCACGTGGGCAGACCTCAGTGTGACTAGTAACCAAAGTATGATTCACTTCTAACGTGCCATGCCTGCTCCACAGCCTAGTGTAAACCCTACTTATGACTCCCTGTTTCGCCGACTTGTTGTGTGAAAGAGATGCAACAGTGTACAGTCGCGCTAATAAGTGATGTCTCGGCACCATGTATGTTTTGGTCAATAATTGGTATCAGCAATATCTAAGCTTCATATCTTCATATCGAGTGAAATATACAAACATTTTCCTACACTTACCCACCCTATTCAACATCTGACAGACATTAATACAGCACAGAGCAAGCCAAACGTGATGACAGCTGGGACATTACTTATTAGCGCCACTGTACATAGGAAAGTGTTTATATGTGGTTGTAAATACATTTTAGTGATGGTGGAATAACACAATTTTAAGAAAAACTTGAAAAAAACATTAGTGTGAACAAATACCAATTGTCACACTACTTACTCATTATGATATCGTGTAGTGTAAGAGAGCAATTGTCATCACTGGCCTACAAAACAATCATGAATAGGAAACACAAAAATATTATTAGTTACCCCAAAATATTAATATATGAGAGTAAGACAAAGTTTGTAGGGATCAAGCACCAAGTTTCAGGTTAAA
>CM064498.1:4479972-4592554 GCA_032716605.1 Paralithodes platypus | reverse complement strand
GGAAATCAAGCAAAAACCAGATCTAGTGACCCTTCTAGGTTTGCTTGTCCTCCAAAACACTGAGGATCAACGTGTCCAAACAGTGAGTTTATGAGGGGTAATAAGGGAAACTATTGGAAAGGGAACTACTGCCCTGCCACTAACGTGGCCAGGACTAGGAAGTTAGTATGGGGGGACATAGGGGTTAGTAACACTGAGGGGAGGGATTTTAATTTAAAGTTATTCATGTTACAAACGCAGTAGGTCAGTCGCGGGTTTGATGCGAAGTATTTGTTCTAGGCGGAAATTAAATGAATCAACGGTTGCTGCAGTCTGCATAACGTCTCGGGGAAGCCCATTCCACAACCGTTGACAACTCGATTGAAGGAAGAAATTCCTTAGATTCGTGCGAGTATAAAAGATTTACCAATAATTTTGCAACCGTTTCCCGCGTTGTACATTAGATTGGGTCGATAGTGAAGTACTTACTTACAGTTCATATTGTCGATTGCCTTTGATGATTTTGAAACACTTGAATTAAGTCGCCTCTTAATTTCACCTGCGGCTGGGGTTAAAGGAAATAGATTTAATTCTCTAAGACGCTCTTCGTATGGTTTTGTTATTTAGGCTAGGTATCATTTTGTAACTCTACGTTGAACCTCGTTCTAGCTTGTGTATATCTTTTTGGTAATAAGGGCACCAGGATTTTGAACGCAGTATTCCAGAAGAGGCGCGGACTAAGGAATTGTAAAGGGTTTGAGGATAACTTCTTTGGATTTATGCTCAACTGACTGCCTATAAAGCCAATATTTTGTGTTGCCTTCTTAACAACATTCTGAACATTGTTGACTCGGTTTTAGGTTACTCGATATTGTTACTCCCAGATCAGTTTCTCTGTTTACATTCTTAAGGCTGAGTTGGCCATTTCATCGAATAGTTTGCTTTCTCATTTAGGTATCCGACATGTAGAGTACTTTACATTTATCCGCATTGAAACTCATTTGCCAAATTTGGGCCCAACATGAAAATTTATCTAGATTGTGTTGCATATCGTCAAATGTTCTTTTGAGAGTACGCTATTTGCAATTTTTGTATCGTCAGGCAAATTTTGAGATTGTGCAGGTGAGTACCCTCATCTATGTCGTTGATGTAAATTAGAAAGAGAAATTGGGTCCTGAGTACCGATCCCTGGGGTACCCCGCTACCTTACATTGGTCCATTTAGATGCCTTACCGTTTATGATGACTCCTTTTGCTTTCTGTTGCTGAGCCAAATTTTCTATCCATTTCAACACACCGTCTGTATTCCATGGCGCTTTTAGTTTTAGCAGTAAAAACGTTTGTGGGGAACTCTTGTCAAAGCGCCCTTTTGAAAATCAAGGTATATAATATATACAGCTTTACTCTCATCGTAGAGGTTGAGGATATCGTGGAAGAAGTCTTAAGGAGGTTTGTGTAAACAGGAACGTTTTTTACGAAAAGCCGTGTTGAGTATCTTTACAGTATGTTTATTTTCCTCCAAGTGATTTACGAGTCCGTCTCGTATGACCGTTTCTAGCATTTTACATACAAATGAGGTTAAGCTAATTGGGACGATAGTTACTGGGTTAGGGATTTGCTGCCTTTTTTGAATATCGGTGTTACGTTGGCTAGCTTCCACTGATCAGGCATAGTTCCAGACTGCAAGGATTTATTGAATAGTAATGTCAGTGGTTTGGAGAGCTCATTCTTAGCTTCCTTTAGAACTCTAGGCGAGATTGTATCAGGTCCAGGCGTTTACTTACCTTGAGTTTATCTAAACAATTCAATACTTCTCTCTCTGTAACGGTGATATTGCTTAGAAGCTCTGATTTATCAATCTGCATCGGCGATGGTGTTTTAGGGATATCACTGAGGTCTTCTGTTGTAAAAACTGATGCAAAGAAGGTATTGAGGGCATTACTCATTTGTACTTCGTCGTTGGTGTATTCTCCTTTTTCATCGAATAACGGTCCAACAGCTGAAGTAACTACTTTTTCTTTCTGATATAACTATAGAATTCTTCGGGTTTGTTTTACTTGATTCGCAATATGTAACTCTAAGGTCTTTTTACTTGCTTAATTAACTTTTTGGCTTTGCGTCGTAGCTCTACAAATTTCACCCGTTCTTCGTCATTTTGTGAGGATTTTAATCTATCATTAGCACATTTTTTAGCAAGCAGGCAGTTTGAAATATCTTTATTCCACCATTTGGGCTTATTATTATGGCCTGGACGCCGTATTTTCGATGGTATGCAGTCTTGCACTGCTTTTAGGTAAGTGGTTTCGAATAAATTCCAAGATGTATTTATGTCGTTATTGTTAATTAAAAAGCTCCAGTCAGTTTTTTTAAACATAGCTCTAAGTTTATGGAAGTTTGCTTTCTTGAAATTAGGGACTTTTTCGAGGCTACTATTTGGTTCGTTACTAGTAAAACTTTAAAGTGAAAGTTTATCGTACGATGGTCGCTGTTACTGAACTCATCACCAACATTCAAATTCTCTATCAAACTCTTCTTTTGTTGCAAGTACAATGTCAAGAACGTTATTACCACGGGTCGGCATTCGAACAAATTGATAAAGCGAACTCTCTTGCAAGTTGTATACAAGTCATGTCCGGAGTGTGAAGTAAGAGTATCGCCCCACTTGGTTACAGGTAAATTAAAGTCGCCAAAAATTATGGTATCTTGTGAGTTACTTACCTCTGCAATTTGTTCATAAATTTCTCGGTCAGTTTGCACTGATTGAGCTGGAGGTCTGTATATTAATGCAAGTATTATTTTTGTACCTTTATTATTCTTTATTAGCACAAAAGATGTGTCGACGTTCACAATTTGAGGTTTTGACACGAGGGTCGGGTTAAGACTTTCTTTGATATAAAATAAAACGCCCACCTCCATTTTTATTTATTCGGCTGTTCTCAAAATTTACATAACCGGGAAGTGAATACTCTGCTAAAAAGTCTCTATCTTGTGTATTGAGCCAAGATTCTGTTATGCCAATCACATCATAATTTTCTGTAAACACTAGTTCCTCTAAATCTGAAAATTATTACGTATGCTACGAGCGTTTGCATAGAAAACCTTTAAAGTTGCGGTTTTAGAACTCGCAGATCGTTCTTTCATCGAATTTTTGGTTCTGGTCGGATTTACATTCATGGCTGTCCTCGGTCCTCGGTCGTTATCCCTGACGGTTTTGAATTTGGGTCGTGTTGGTGGAGCTTATCCAAATTCGCGGTTCTTTGACGGATTACTATTCAATTCCTTTGTAGATTGCCAGTCCTCGCTGTCTTCGGTCCTCCTTCCTGGTTGTCCTGTGCTGAGTCGATTTCTTCTCCGAAAATCCTTCACCGCATCGTTGAGAAGACGCCCAAAACGCGCTGCTCCCACCTGGTTCAGATGGACTCCATCATCCGAAAACAAATAGTCATCGTAGTAGAAATTGTCCCAGGTGTCGACGAATTCCACGTTCTCCTTCCTGCAGAGGTTTGCTAGACAACGATTTGTGCTGGTGGCTATGTTGTAAAATCGGCTCTCTACACCGAGCCGGGGGACGATTCCTGAGACGATGATCCTTGATGACTTCTCCTTAAACGACTTGATCAGCTGCTGGTACTTTAAAAGCAAATCTTCCGACCGGGTTCGCTGTATATCGTTGGATCCAACGTGGATGACGTACATTGTATTTGCAGGGGCCAGCTTTGATACTTCGTCAACTGCTGCAACGACGTCATCCACACCACCACCAGGGATACAAAAACGCTTCCTGGTCTTAGGTGCCCTGGCGCAAAACTCTGTGAGCTGACCACGTATCATCGAGTCTCCCACGAGACGGACTTCTTCTATTTCCTCTTCGTCATCTGAGTCTGCGAATATCTGGAAACGGTTTTGACACTCGGTAATCGGTATGTGTTTCCTGGTCTTGGGGCAAACGTTGTTCCTCACGACACGGAAGTTGTCTTGAGGGGGGAAGAGAGTCGCTATTTGTATCTTGAGTATCGGAAACATCAGCTGAAATGGCTACTGTAGGCGTTGAATGTTGGCATTTGACGTTTGGGGCGTTGGTGGCTGCTGGAGTTGCGGTGACAATTGAAGTTTGTGGCACTCCAACGTTGAGTGTTACAAACTCTTGGAGTGATTCCAGCTTCATGGTGAGGACGTTGATCTTGTTGTAGGCTTCATCTAATTTCACTGTAAAATTCTCTCGTTGCTGGCAGAGCCGGCAGACTTGAGAGAGAGAGAGAGAGAGAGAGAGAGAGAGAGAGAGAGAGAGAGAGAGAGAGAGAGAGAGAGAGGGAGAGAGAGAGAGACTGAGAGAGAGAGAGAGAGAGAGAAGAAGAGAAGATAAGAGAGTGAGAGAGAGAGAGGAGGAGATGAGAGAGAGAGAGAGAGAGAGAGAGAGAGAGAGAGAGAGAGAGAGAGAGAGAGAGAAGGAGAAGGCGGCCAAGGAAGAGAAGGAAGGCCTCGAGTTTGATCCCCGATGGTTAAATGTCATCCCCATGGCCTCGTAACCCTTCTCTGCAATAGCGGACATTACAGGTGCAGTAGACCAGTAGACCATTTACAATATGAATGCTACTCCAGTTCTCAGCATATATAAGGTTACATCAATTCGAATCTTTGAACTTTCAAACCCAAATTCTAAAGCATCTGGGCTATAATAAAGCATTGTATTGTCTCGTTTGCATTGTATTGTCTCGTTTGCATTGTATTGTCTTGTTTGCATTGTATTGTCTCGTTTGCATTGTATTGTCTCGTTTGCATTGTATTGTCTCGTTTTTTTTTTTTTTTTTTTTTTCTATGTGATTGAGGGAGGCAAAAGGCATAACTGCCTATAGC
This sequence comes from Paralithodes platypus, assembly GCA_032716605.1. Lineage (NCBI taxonomy): Eukaryota > Metazoa > Arthropoda > Malacostraca > Decapoda > Lithodidae > Paralithodes > Paralithodes platypus. The sequence continues at coordinate 4,587,722 of CM064498.1, read as the reverse complement.
GAGTGCCTCCCCCATAGTTGAAAGAGTGACAGGGCCAAAATCAAGGGACGTTCGAGCCAAAATGCCTGGACACACGGAGTTTGAAGCAATTTAAGTCATAGGAAGAGGGAAAGACTGATTCTGGGAGAGAGTTCCAGAGCTCAGCTGTTGAGTAGAAGAAAGTTTGAGAGTAACGTTTCACTCTTGGGTTGGAGAGTTGCACAGAGTAGGGGTGGGATTGAGTTGCAAGACGGGTACCACGTGCCCTACGTAAAGGAGTGGTATGCACTGGGATAGCTCTGAGGAACACTGATTATTATAGTAGCGATAGAATAGCGAGAGAGATGCAACATTGCGGCGGAGAGAGAGAGATTGCAGAGAGTTGGTGAGTGGACGGGAGTTAATGATACGAAAGGCCTTCCTTTCAACTTTGTCTAGGAGAGCGGTGTGAGAGGAACCTCCCCACACATGTGAACAATACTCAATACAAGGGCGCACTATGCCCCTGTACAGAGCAAGAAGCTGTACAGGGGAAAAGAACCCCCTAAGGCGGTTGAGCACACCCAGCTTCTGGGACTGCCTTAGCAAGACTGGTAATATGGTCCTTCCAAATGAGAGCAGAAGAAAAAAGAGACACCAAGAATATTGAGAGAAGATGAAGGGTTGATTTTTGTATTGTTGAAGAATAAGGGATAGTCCGCTGGGAGATCCTGACGGGTAGATAGATGGAGAAATTGGGTTTTGGAAGCATTAAAGTTAACAAGGTTTTCTCTGCCCCAATTGGAAATAGTATTTAGATCAGAATTTAAGAGTTCTATGGCTTCATTACGTTTGTCGTTGAGGGATTGCTGGCTGGGGCGTTCTGAAAAACTAATGGAGTAGTGCAAGGTTGAGTCGTCTGCGTATGAATGGATGGTTTGCATTGTATTGTCTCGTTTGCATTGTATTGTCTCGTTTGCATTGTATTGTCTCGTTTGCATTGTATTGTCTCGTTTGCATTGGATACTGATTCAAAGGGGTACGACACAATTTATGCTCTTAATGGGAGGTATTTAGTTTCTTCCCTAGACCTCCATCAAGCTTAAAATTACACCCCCTTGAGTCCCTTTCAAGATAAATTTGTACATTTTTCGGTAGAAAAATGTCCCGGCCAAAGGCCGGTTCCTCTTAAATTACAGGCTCGCTATCGCTCGCCAGGATAAAATCGACACCTGAATTGCACGAAAGGTCTTAATATGAGGTGAAAGTTCTTAAAATCGTCAACATAATGGGGCGAACGTTTTATAATATCAAAAGCAATGGGGCTAAACATGAGGGAGAAAGGGGTCAAGAAAAAAATCCCTCACGTGGAGATCTCCCCTTAATTATTGTACCTGACAAGCATGTTCGACACCAGTAACAGACAACACTCACAACAACACCCACTTCACCAGTACAGTGATATTCAACGTGCATTTCCTACACTACATTTGGACACACTACCAGATATTTAGAGAGGGAGACACACAGGCTGAATATACTTCTTCCAGGGATCTTCTGTACGAGTCGGTCTCTGATTACAACATAGGAATATCTGTATCTTAAGAGAGAGAGAGTGAAAGAGAGAGAGAGGGAGAGAGTGAGAGAGCGAGAGGGAGAGAGCGAGAGGGAGAGAGAGAGAGAGGGAGAGAGTGAGAGAGAGAGAGAGCGAGAACGAGAGGGAGAGAGTGAGAGAGAGAGCCAGAGGGAGAGAGTGAGAGAGAGAAAGACGGAAGGGGGAAGGGGGAAGGTAGATAGGGAGATCTGCTTCAAACGTTAATTAATCATTATTAATCTATTCTTTTACTCTCGAGTCTAGACCGCGTAATATTACTTTGATATACAGGTACAGGTAGAATGATCCCGTTTGTTAGAGTGATATCGCGGTGCTATTAAGCGGGTACTACTCGCTTTTTATGGACCTCCTTCTCTCTCGTGTTTACCATATTAGTTTTGAGATTTTAAGACGTTCCTTCCATTAGTTTGGCGATTTTAATACCTTTCGCCCCATTTCTTTGTCAATTTCAAGACCTGCCATACAGGTATCGATTTTTTCCTGGCGAGCGATAGCGAGCCTGTAATCTTAAGAGGAACCGGCCTTCGGCCGGGAAATTTTTCTATCAAAAAATGTACAATCGCAGAGAAGAAGCAACATCCCAGGAGCCAAGTGGTAGCCTGGATGAGGTGCCGCCTATCGTTCTCATTGCTCAGATCAGCACTACAATGCCTGCGGGGAACAAGACTGTCTGCACCACAACGAGCGATGGTGGCAGACGTGTACTACGAGGCAGGGGTGGCAGACGTGTACTACGAGGCAGGGGTGGCAGAGGGTCGCATAGAGAGGCGACTGGATTGAAGTTGCGTGGTGTCGAGTAGTAGTATAGTACAATAGTAGGAATAGAGTATTATGTGATGTTTGAAAATATAATGAATATACTGTATTAAATAAAAAGCTAAGATTTGTTTTTGGTTTAGTGCAAACCCCGGAATAAGAAGCTGCGGTACGACTACCAAGTCGTGTGCATTGATGACTGTTCCGACCTTGTTTAGGGTCCAAAGGGGGGATGCACAGGCTGAGTGGTGTAGTAGTAAAAACAAAAGTAGTAGTAGTAGCACTGTAGTAGTAGTAGATTTTTATCATCATACTAATCATTACTTGTACTATCATTATGTCATACCTTACTTACCTCCGGTAGTAGTAGTAGTAGTAGTAGTAATAGCATGAATAGTCATGAATGTAATAGCATTAGTAGCTAGTACTCCATTACTCATACTTATCATCCTTATGTCATACCTTTAAGTAATAATCGTAGTAGTAATAGTAATAGTAGTAGTAGTAGTAGTGATATTAGCATTAGCAGCAGTAGTCGTAGTAGTAATAGTAGTAGCATTATATCCTCGTACTTTTCATTACTCGTACTATCATTATGCCATACTATACTTACCTCCTACCCGGAAGTTCCACTGAAGCAATTATATAAAATCGCTACTGAGCACTTACCGGTTATATTGTACTACCCTGAGACACGGGACAATGTTGGGGCAATTGTTTCTCCGATAGTAAGCGAGAGAGTGAGTGAGTGAGAGTGAGTAAGAAAGAGAGAGAGAGGAAAGATTACATGGTCGACTCAGACCTCATTTTCTTCGTGAGGCATTCCTGGAATTCCTTATTATATTTTGCTATGTTACCGATATTATTATTATTATTATTATTATTATTATTATTATTATTTGAAGTAGTGGTATTAGTAATTGTATAATTACCGGTGTTATTGTTATTGGTAGTAGTAGTAGCTATCTTATCTATTTATTCCCTCAGACCCAATCCCCACTTTTCCTTATTTGGAGGGAGAGGGGGTGGGGGGGGGGGAAGGGGGGCGACTCAAGACAGAGCAAGAATAGGGACAACACAAAACACAATAGAAAACAATGAACACACAAAAACAAAATACAAATTCACACACATCTACGTCATCCAGGAGAAGACCCAGAGACCAGGGTAGCACTAACAGTAATCGAATTAGTCAACCTGTCTTTCCCTCCTCAATGTTAACCTATCAGTTTCCCAAGGTTGTTGATGAAAGATACTCACATTGTACCAATTCATTATTATGACGCCTTTCCTTATTACTTTTACGATTTTACTCACTTTAAAAATGATCAGTAGGATTCCTAGTTAGGATTGGGATTGATGTGTACTCCTTTGTTTAATAGGGGTTCTTTTCTAAACACAATACAATTCTCTACTGATGTTGGTAAGAGCAATATTCAAATGACGACATCGTACTTAAAGGGGCCCACCTCGCTTTTGTTCTCTTTCTCTCCCTCTCTCTTTGGCTTGTATCCATTCGGCCTCATTCAGCCTACTGTTTTAAGACGTTTACCCCCATCTAGGTGTCTACTGTATATTTTCCTCGCGAGCGGTAGTCAGCATACATATTTTTTTTTACAGCTAGCTAAATTTGTACAATTTTCGATAGAAAAATGTCTCCGGCGAAGCTAGATTTCTCCATACAATGCTGGTTCGCTATCGCTCGCCAGGAAGAAATCGACACCTGGATGGGGATAAACGTCTTAAAACAGTAGGCTGAATGGGGCCGAATGGATACAAGCCAGAGAAAGAGAGAAAATGAGAGAAAGATAAACAATAGCAGGTGACTCCCCTTATAAGTGGCTAAAATAATCCCAAGTTCTAATCAAACCTTCATATGGATCCAAGCTCGCCTAGCTGATTTTAGACTATAACTGCTTTATTTCCTTGCACACACCTATCACTGAGTGGCACTTCTCAAATCTCAAGATGAAACACTTGCAGATAAGTTAACTCATGAGTAAGGATTCATATACTGTACAATCATTCATATACTGTACAATCATTCATATACTGTACAATCATTCATATACTGTACAATCATTCATATACTGTACAACCATTCATATACTGTACAATCATTCATATACTGTACAATCATTTGAATCTTCATCAAACCAAATTCAAAATATTCAAAGAAGGAGTATAGGCCTATCTATTATGACTTGTGCATATATTTTATACAATTCTAGTTTTGAGGTACAGTTTATTTTAGAACATGGACTCTCGTCTTGACTGTCAGTGGTTCGAGTCCGGCTGAGAGAAAAAAACAATTAGTAGCTCACGTGTATTTGTGAGATTAACTTTATATATACTGTATATTAGAGATGTATCGGATGTCTAAAAATGCGGATCTGCGAATATGGAAGCGGATGCGGATATAACAAATTTAAAATTGCGGATGCGAATGCGGGTAATCGATTTATATTTTTGCGGATGCGGATGTCTGATAACAATATCCTCGCGGATGCGGATGTCAATTATTTTAAAACAAAATTGTAAGAAATGCATTTTAATTTGTTACTGACGACTTTCAGCCACATAAGTCAAAATGATAAAATATCACACTGTCGTGAAGAATTATGAATTAAGATAAAATAGAACACTTTATGGAGATAACATTTTCATTCCACAGTAACCAATAAAGTTTTGGCTTATACCAAGCCCCTTTTAATTGGTGCTCAATCAATACCAATTGACAAGGGTTTGTGATAAGCCGAAACTGTATTGTTCTTTGGTGGAATAAAAATGTGAAGTCTCCATGAAGTTTTATTTTATCTTCAAACTTAATAACTTATGTTCAATACCAAGTTGGCCCATGTCAACACATTTGCTGCTCTCTCTCTCTCTCTCTCTCTCTCTCTCTCTCTCTCTCTCTCTCTCTCTCTCTCTCTCTCTCTCTCTCTCTCTCTCTCTCTCTCTCTCTCTCTCTCTCTCTCTCATTTATTATTTTTATTTTGGATATTGATGTATGCATCTTTTTCATTACTGTATTTGGAATACCAATACGTAATATATAATATATATTTGTAACTTATATTATGCATGGATATGTTTTGTAATATCCTCATTCTAAAAGTCGGATGCGGATTTTGTAAAAATGCGGATAATTTGCGGATGCGGATATTTAATACAGCTCTAATATATATAATGTATATATATATATATATATATATATATATATATATATATATATATATATATATATACTGTGACCTAAATCACAACTCGGTCTAACCATACCCCGCAATGCTGTAAAAGATCTCCAGAGCTCAAATTGTGCCAGTTAGTCAGCTTTGTAACTTATAAACTGGATTAACCCTTGCGGCAGAAGAAGTTAAGAGCCGTTGTTCTGGTCCCGTTTCTTCCTCATGCTTATCCCCATTAGCTTTGAGATTTTAAGATGTTTGCCCCATTAGTTTGTCGATTTTAAGACCTTTCGACCCATTTATTTGTCGATTTTAAGACCTTTCGACCCATTTATTTGTCGATTTTAAGACCCTTTCGTGCCCTTTCAGTGTCGCTTTTTGTCCTGGTAGCCTGTAATTGTGGAGGAACCGGCCTTCGGCCGTGACATTTTTCTACCGAAAAATTTACAAACTTATATCGAATGGGGATCTAATGGATGTTTGTTTAAAGTTTGATGGAGGTCTAGGAAGGAAATTAAACATAGATGAATATATAAATAAATAGACCCCCAAAACTAACCACTGTCCCCTTAAGAGAGCCCACCTCGCTTGTTTTCTCTTTCTCTCCCGCTCTCTTTGGCTTGTATTAATTCAGCCCCATTCAGCCTACTGTTGAAAGACGTTTACCCCCATCCAGGTGTCAATATTTTCCTGGCGAGCGGGAGCGAGCCAGCATATATATATTTTTGTTTTGACAGCAAGCTAAATGTGTACATTTTTCGATAGAAAAATGTCTCCGGCGAAGCCGGATTTCACCATACAATGTTGGCTCGCTATCGCTCGCCAGGAAGAAATCGACACCTGAAAGGGAATAAACGTTTTAAAACAGTTGGCTGAATGGGTCCGAATGGATACAAGCCAGGGAAAGAGAAAAAAGGAGAGAAAGATAACAACAAAAACAGGTGACCCCCCTTAAGTAGTTAGTAAAGAGGAGGTCACCCCAGCCACAGTCTTCTAAGGTTACCAACTATACTATATGATTACATTATCTCAAGGTTACATATTATTATTTCTATTTGTTCAAGGTTACATATGTGTGGGCCACCAGAATAGTAATAGTACATACAGTGTTCAGCCGGTATCACACGAGAGCTTTTATAGTCAACATTCAATAAGCAACATTTTTCTGGCAACATTTTTGGAATATTTTTAATTACACTGGTGTCGGAAACTAGACTGATGATAGGTGAATTTAGGTGACACGAAATATTGGAAATGTGGACCTCATAAGCTGCCAGACCAGTGTTTAGGATAGATGTTGAGGGAAAAAGTGCTCGTGTGATACCGGCTTAAGGGGGGTCACCGTTTTTTTTAACTTTCTCTCCTTTTCTCTCTTTCCCCATTCAGCCAGCTGTTTTAAGACGTTAATTATCCCCATCCAGGTGTCGATTTCTTCCTGGCGAGCGATAGCGAGCCAGCATTGTATGGAGAAATCTGGCTTCGCCAGACATTTTTCTATCGAAAAATGTACAAATTTAGCTTGCTGTCAAAACAAAAATATATATATGCTGGCTCGCTACCGCTCGCCAGGAAAATATTGACACCTGGATGGGGGTAAACGTCTTAAAACAGTAGGCTGAGTGGGGCCGAATGGATAAAAGCCAAAGAGAGAGGGAGATAAAGAGAACAAAAGCGAGGTGGGCTCCCTTAAGCTACACTTCCGTCAGGCCCTAAACCTTCATAAACGAAATAATGTACAAACAAATCGTGATCTTTCTGAAACTGAATGAGATTTAATCCTTTATCACAAAATAGCAAGGGTAAATACTGTATGTTATCTCCACTATTAAATAGCAAGGGTAAATACTGTATGTTATCTCCACTATTAAATAGCAAGGGTAAATACTGTATGTTATCTCCACTATTAAATAGCAAGGGTAAATACTGTATGTTATCTCCACTATTAAATAGCAAGGGTAAATACTGTATGTTATCTCCACTATTAAATAGCAAGGGTAAATACTGTATGTTATCTCCACTATTAAATAGCAAGGGTAAATACTGTATGTTATCTCCACTATTAAATAGCAAGGGTAAATACTGTATGTTATCTCCACTATTAAATAGCAAGGGTAAATACTGTATGTTATCTCCACTATTCCCAGATAAAACTAGTTGCCAATCACTGGTAATGAGCCAAATCTGTGTGGGGTCATGTTCAGAGTTTTCCTTCTTCCAGACGGATTTCCAATGAAGTTTTGAGATTTTAAGACCTTTCGACCCATTTATTTGTCAATTTTAAGACCTGCCACGCGTCCTTTTAGCCGCTTGCAACAACACACAGGGTTTACGTGGCCAATATCCTACATCCACCCTTTTCCACGGATAATTATGTTGATTATAATTAAAACAATGCCATTGATGGTGTTCGGTAAAGTTTACTCTGATACGAAATTCATGGAATAAATTATTATAGTTATAATTTAAACCATAATCTGTGTTGATAAATGTTGCATAGTGTTCTTGGTGATGATACACATACACATACACATACACACATATACTCTGGCACCACATATCTTTATTTATTTTTTGTTTATTTTATTTTTTTGGTGATGATACGTTTCTACATATTCCATTAATTCTTCTGTGTCTATATGTTATGGAGAGGGAGATCTCATTTTAATGCCCATCTAAGGATGTAATCTGTGGTAACCTGGTTACTATGCCCTTGTGTACAAGGCTAGGTAACTCATCCACCCCAGGCTCCAAGAGTAAAAACATAGAGATAAGCGCCATGGCAAGGCGAAGTAAAGTCCATTCACTTTTGCATTTGTTTGAGATAATTTATAATTATCTCTTGTCTAACTTATAGATACAGATAATAGAAATGCATTAAGAAATAGAAAGGCCTATTTTGCGCGATCAATAAATTGCACGTCTGTAATGCTATCGAAATATAATCAGGAAGTTCGTAAATATGACACACACACCACTGTCATGCGAAAATTTAAATTAATCTCATATACATATACAGTATAATAGGTTAAAGTAACATAATATTAATAGATTAGGCCATATTGATATCTACTGGAGTTGTCGTGTGCAATATATATATAAAATTCCCCAACCAGTGAAGATAAATATTTACTCCTGTGATCGATGCAGGGATATAAACTCAACTCGTCCACTATCTGTTCCACCAGGGCTATAACCTCAACTCGTCCACTATCTGTTCCACCAGGGCTATAACCTCAACTCTTCCACTATCTGTTCCACCAGGGATATAACTTCAACTCGTCCACTATCTGTTCCACCAGGGCTATAAACTCAACTCGTCCACTATCTGTTCCACCAGGGCTATAACCTCAACTCGTCCACTATCTGTTCCACCAGGGCTATAACCTCAACTCTTCCACTATCTGTTCCACCAGGGATATAACTTCAACTCGTCCACTATCTGTTCCACCAGGGCTATAGCCTCAACTCGTCCACTATCTGTTCCACCAGGGATATAACTTCAACTCGTCCACTATCTGTTCCACCAGGGCTATAACCTCAACTCGTCCACTATCTGTTCCACCAGGGATATAGCCTCAACTCGTCCACTATCTGTTCCACCAGGGCTATAACCTCAACTCTTCCACTATCTGTTCCACCAGGGATATAACTTCAACTCGTCCACTATCTGTTCCACCAGGGCTATAGCCTCAACTCGTCCACTATCTGTTCCACCAGGGATATAACTTCAACTCGTCCACTATCTGTTCCACCAGGGATATAACCTCAACTCGTCCACTATCTGTTCCACCAGGGCTATAACCTCAACTCGTCCACTATCTGTTCCACCAGGGATATAACCGCAACTCGTCCACTATCTGTTCCACCAGGGCTATAACCTCAACTCGTCCACTATCTGTTCCACCAGGGCTATAACCTCAACTCGTCCACTATCTGTTCCACCAGGGATATAACCGCAACTCGTCCACTATCTGTTCCACCAGGGATATAACCTCAACTCGTCCACTATCTGTTCCACCAGGGATATAACCTCAACTCGTCCACTTTCTGTTTCACCAGGGATATAACCGCAACTCGTCCGCTTTCTGTTCCACCGACCAAAGTTCCGAGTAGCTCCCGTGCCCTTCATGTTTGGTGGAGCGGGGTGAGGGAAAGTTTGGCCTGTGTGGTGTGCGCTGATTCCCTCGTCTTGCTGGATAGTGGGGACTACAATTTCAATTTGGTGTTGCCCGAATATTTAAAGTACATTATGCCTCTGCATCATATTAAGACCAAGTTTATATCATTCGAACCATAATTCACTACCAAATCTTCAAATTAACCGAGAAATCTTGATATGAACATTGCAATTTACCGTCAGTTGAAAATAACCCGACTATAGATTGACTGACCTATCAACCCTGACTCCTACTGAAGCACAAGATCTCTGGTTCACTCTTTGATTGTAAGCCATGTACAGTACACTACCAGATGTCAGACTTACACCCATTCAGTACCGGGGACATCCTTTTCTATATTTTCTGGCAACTATTAGACGATTACATTAAACTTAGGAAGGATCTGTGGTAGCTAAAAGGATTAACTGAGATAGTTTATAACTTTTTAATTGTTAGAGGTCTTTCCTAAGCTGAATATAATCATCTAATACTTGACGAAATATAATGAAAAGCAGGTCACCAGTACTGTAAGGGTTAACTCTATTCGAGGCAAGGCCCTGGATATTTCCGTATTGACGACCCTATGGTCGTAGGACAATAATTAGACTAGTATATGTAATCAATTTGATAGAAAACGATTAGTGACGGCGTCGCCGGGATGATTGCTGTGCGATAACATATCGTACAGCACGGGTTTCTCTCTCTCTCCACACTAATTTCTAAGGTGGGCACAGCTAACCGAACTGGTATTTCACTAACTAAAAAGTAGACTTCGATAACGCTAAACCGATAAATTGCTAAACAGCTACAAATAAAGAAAAATAGTTGAAGCTAGCGGTAGCCTAACGTTAAAAGCTTTTATTTGTATTTGTGTTTTGGATCTATAATCCTGAATAACAGACCTAGATCTGAAATTGTAATGTGCTGTAGGTTGCAGCCTACAGCTTAGAAATAGATCTTTCCAAAACATAGGCTAGAAGAATGATAGCATACCAAAATGAGATGAATGTGTGATGTGAATACTGTGTGTGCTCACTAAGTAGGCTACTCATTAGGTGTAATTCTTGCTTGTCCTACTATTTACCTATAAGACTTACCATAATGATAATATATAAAGCATTTATCACCTATCCTTCTTTTTTGCACTACCAAAGAGTTGTAGTGTCTAGGTTACTTGTAGCCAGTGTAATGGCGAGAAGCAAAAGGTACATAGAATATCGTTTTCATTACTTTAATACCATAGTGGTAATGTGGCCACCCCTTCGGGGATCACGGCGTCAGGCAATAGATAGATAGATAGATAGGTAATATGGCTAGCACAAGATGTAATGTGTAAATGATATCTCCTGTTCTCAGAGAGTTAAATATTAATTAAGATTGGGAATACTGGAAATAGATCTTGACCAACTAACTAATTCTTTTTTATAGTCACTGGTGTTCATGAAAATCCCTTTATTTAGTCTCTTGTCGTGACGTACAATACTTACGAGGGTCAAAATATTGTCATCTATCTGCAAGGAAAGGTTAGTCGCCAATCACAGCTAATGAAAGCAATTTGCCCCATTAAGGCTCAAAGATTTTCTTCTCCAAGACGGATTACCTGTAAGGTCTGTTCCAAATTGATAGTCCAGAAATCTTGAACCCCAGCCTTTATAGCTAAAAAAGAACCAGAGCAAACGGGCTGTACATATCCACACCTATTCCCTGTCTGATTCTTCCTAAACGGTAGAAGTACTAGCTCGATTACTGTAGTCGTTTGTGAGCTATAGAGGTTAATGATTAAAGGTTTGGGCCTACTTTTTTGGAACAGGGTATAGCCTTGCCCACTTCTCCGTTAACCCTTTCAAGATACGATTGACGCTTTCATTATGTTTTCTGGTTATTATTATACGATTGTATTCAGATTAAGAAGGGTATATGGAAGTCAGGGGGTTGATTGAGATAGTCTTTATCCTTTTTATTCCCACAGATTCTTCCTAAGCTGTATGAAATTGTCTTATTGATAGCCAGTGTCAATAAACTGTCTAAATGCAGCCTAATCTTCAAGAGGTTAATACATGATATAGGTTGTAGTGGAAGAAGTTATAATATATATATATATATATATATATATATATATATATATATATATATATATATATATATACAGTATACAGTATATATACAGTATATAAGGTTTCAGTAACTTCATTATGGTGTAGGGATGTGGCGACCGCATCGCCCGTCATTTGTGTGGTGCAGATAGCCCCTGGAGGTTGGGCCTGGAAGTTCACCTCCAGAATTAACTCCCACTGATGGATCAGCAAGCCTCGGAGCTGGGCCGTTTGCCTGCAAAGGACCCATGTTCTGGCTGATCCTCCCTACCTCTTTAAGGGAGCCCACCTCGCTTTTTTTTATCTTTCTCTCCCACTATCTTTCGCATGTATTCATTCGGCCCCATTCAGCCTACTGTTTTAAGATGTTTACCCCCATCCAGGTGTCAATATTTTTCTGGTGAGCGGTAGCGAGCTATCATATATATATTTTCGTTTTGAGAGCAAGCTAAATTTGTAAATTTTTCGATAGAAAAATGTGTCCGGCGAAGTCGGATTTCTCCATACAATGATGGCTCGCTATCGCTCGCCTGGAAAATATCGACACCTGGATGGGGATAAACGTCTTAAAACAGTTGGCTGAATGGGGCCGAATGGATACAAGCCAGAGAAAGAGAGGAAAGGAGAGAAAGATAAAAAAGTAGGTCACCCCCCTTAAGGGGAAAAGGTTTTGGCTACTGACTGACTGACTGCCAGTAACTTCATAATTATTTGATAGGTTAGCTTAAATTGATTACAGTGTTCGTATTGCCATGTATACAAACTTCCTCAAACCATTCAAAACACATGATTACCTGTGTGATCGACCCAGAAATATAACCTTAAGGGGAGGTTTACACTTAAGGGGGTATTTTTCTGGATTCCCTTCTCCCTCAAGTTTAGCCCCATTAATTTTCAGATTTTAAGACGTTCGCCCCATTAGTCTGGCGATTTTAAGATCTCTCGCTCAATTTCCTTGTTAACTTTAAGACCTTTCATTCCATTTAGGTGTCGATTTTTCCTGGCGAGCGATAGTGAGCCTCCAATTAAGAGGGACCCGGCCTTCAGCCGGGACATTGCACTACCCAAAAAATTACAAATATATCTCGAAGGAGGGTCTTGAGTGTGTTTTATTAAGCTTGATAGAGGTCTAGGGAGCAAAATATAAAACAAACAAAATATATATCTATATACAATAAAACAAACAAAACAATAATAAATAGGAACCTTAACCAGTCCACAATCTTTTCTAGCGACCAAAGTTGGGAGCAGCTCCCTTTGATATGTGGCCCAAGGAAAGTTTGGTGTGTGTGTTGTGAGCTGATTCCCTCCTCTGGCTGGCTGGCTGGGGACATAGTGTAAACACAATCAAATGGTATGAGAACAAGGTGCAGAGGGAGAGACATACCGAGAATGAGGTGGAGGGATGGAGTAGAAAGATATATGAGTGAAAGTGGTCATAGTCACGTTGATTGTTATGTTGAATGTATGTTGATATAAGTCGGTTATATTTTTGCTGATGGTAAATTGATCCCCTTATAGTAACTGACATCTCGAGACCTAATGGAAATGTATAACACTGTTTTGTTTCTGTGTCATTTACATACCAAACATTTATTCATAACATATTTTGGTACACAATCTCCGTATTAACCGAGTAATCATGATGAGGACATGGAAATTTACCCTCGGCTGAAAATTAACAGACTATTGTAGTAACATATAATAAAGTAGAAGTGCAGTTTCATATAATGTAAGAACACTGAACCCCAACAAGGGAATCTTGTTTTTTTTAAGTTGATGCCTTAATGTTCGGCATCATTTGTATTGTTTGTGAAAAAATGTATGAAATAACTGAGTTTGGTGTGCTATGTGGGAGGAGGAAGCTGCGGGTGAATATCAATAAATGTAAAGGGATAGTGGGGAATAGAGATGCTCGTAGGGTGAATCTAAGTATATGACTGGATGGGGAAATACTGGAACAAGTGGATTGTTTTTAATTAGCTAGGAGGAGTGATAAGCAGGGACGCAGGTGTGGGAATTGAGGTAAGACAGAAAGTGTATGAGGGAAGGAGTGTTTTCGGAGCAATGCGAAGTATGTGGAAGGTGAGAAATCTCTGAATGAAAGCAAAAAGTGCAATGCACCAAAGGATAGTTGTATTAACAGTGATGTATGGGGCTGAGACATGGGGTCTGAATATACAAGAGAAAAGAAGGTTGGATGTGATGGAGATGAGCTGCTTGATGAGTATATGTGGAGTGACACGATAAAAGAGATTGAGGAATGAAGAGGTACGTAGGAGAGTGGGACAACAAGAACCTTATTGGCCATAGTGGAAAGAAAGGTGCTATGCTGGTAAGGACAGGTTGAACAAATAGGAGGTGAAAAGGTTACAAAGAGAATATATGAGTCAGAAACAAGGGGAAATAGATTGAGAGGAAGACCTCGGAAGAGATGGAGAGATGGTGTGAATAAGCGTTGGAAGTTAGAGAGATGACTGAAGAACAGGCAAACAGAGAAGTGGTGATGAATAGAAATGAATGGAGACTGATTGTGAATAGATGAGTGATAACGCGATCATAGGGAGTGGGGGTCGGGCGCCAGTTGGACCAGATAATAGTCCGTCAGGCACCCGGCCCAGGGAGCCGATGTATAATATGAAGTGCCATGCCTGGAACTGATGTACGCGGGCATTGTGGTGTGCTCCACTGTGTGTCTGCCTGCTGAGACTGGAACCTCTGCGGGAGGTCTGGGACCCGGGAGTCTTATGCGGGGGACCCCAAAAGGGCCTTGGTTTCTGGGTCTTCTCCTGGACGACCTAGATTTGTGTGAACTTTTTATTTATTTATTATTTTGCTGCTTCTGTTCAAGGTCTGTCTCGAGTCGGCCACCCCCAGCTATGGCGTATGTGCCTGAGTATACTGTATATAAACGTACACACATACATAATGATATGTAAAGGTTTATTTTTCTAAGCCTTCTTTTCCTTCATGCTTATCCCCATTAAGTTTGATATTTTAAAACATTCGCCCCATTAGTTTGACGATGTTAATACCTTTCGCACAATTTCTTTGTCAATATTAAAACCTTTTGTGATATTCAGGTGTCGATATTTTCCTGGCGAGCTATACCGAGCCTGTAATTTAGAGGGAACTGGCCGCCGGGATATTTTTCTACTGAATAACGTACACATTTAACTCGAAGGGGGGTCTTGCGGGTGTTGTTTTAAGCTTGATAGAGGTTTAGGGAGCAAACTAAAAATGTATAAATAAATAAAAAAATCATTCAAACTTAACAGTGGTATTATACTGCTGTGTGGGTGAGTTACTGAGGACTTATTGTGTAGTGTGGGTGAGTTACTGAGGATTTATTGTGTAGTGTGGGTGAGTTACTGAGGACAGTGTGGGTGAGTTACTGAGGACTTATTGTGTAGTGTGGGTGAGTTACTGAGGACTTATTGTGTAGTGTGGGTGAGTTACTGAGGACTTATTGTGTAGTGTGGGTGAGTTACTGAGGACTTATTGTGTAGTGTGGGTGAGTTACTGAGGACGTATTGTGTAGTGTGGGTGAGTTACTGAGGACTTATTGTGTAGTGTGGGTGAGTTACTGAGGACTTATTGTGTAGTGTGGGTGAGTTACTGAGGACTTATTGTGTAGTGTGGGTGAGTTACTGAGGACTTATTGTGTAGTGTGGGTGAGTTACTGAGGACTTATTGTGTAGTGGGGGTGAGTTACTGAGGACTTATTGTGTAGTGTGGGTGAGTTACTGAGGACTTATTGTGTAGTGTAGTGTGGGTGAGTTACTGAGGACTTATTGTGTAGTGTGGGTGAGTTACTGAGGACTTATTGTGTAGTGTGGGTGAGTTACTGAGGACTTATTGTGTAGTGTGGGTGAGTTACTGAGGACTTATTGTGTAGTGTGGGTGAGTTACTGAGGACTTATTGTGTAGTGTGGGTGAGTTACTGAGGACTTATTGTGTAGTGTGGGTGAGTTACTGAGGACTTATTGTGTAGTGTGGGTGAGTTACTGAGGACTTATTGTGTAGTGTGGGTGAGTTACTGAGGACTTATTGTGTAGTGTGGGTGAGTTACTGAGGACTTATTGTGTAGTGTGGGTGAGTTACTGAGGACTTATGTGTAGTGTAGTGTGGGTGAGTTACTGAGGACTTATTGTGTAGTGTGGGTGAGTTACTGAGGACTTATTGTGTAGTGTGGGTGAGTTACTGAGGACTTATTGTGTAGTGTGGGTGAGTTACTGAGGACTTATTGTGTAGTGTGGGTGAGTTACTGAGGACTTATTGTGTAGTGTGGGTGAGTTACTGAGGACTTATTGTGTAGTGTGGGTGAGTTACTGAGGACGTATTGTGTAGTGTGGGTGAGTTACTGAGGACTTATTGTGTAGTGTGGGTGAGTTACTGAGGACTTATTGTGTAGTGTGGGTGAGTTACTGAGGACTTATTGTGTAGTGTGGGTGAGTTACTGAGGACTTATTGTGTAGTGTGGGTGAGTTACTGAGGACTTATTGTGTAGTGTGGGTGAGTTACTGAGGACTTATTGTGTAGTGTGGGTGAGTTACTGAGGACTTATTGTGTAGTGTGGGTGAGTTACTGAGGACTTATTGTGTAGTGTAGTGTGGGTGAGTTACTGAGGACTTATTGTGTAGTGTGGGTGAGTTACTGAGGACTTATTGTGTAGTGTGGGTGAGTTACTGAGGACTTATTGTGTAGTGTGGGTGAGTTACTGAGGACTTATTGTGTAGTGTGGCCTAGGTTTCCAGGAACTCACACAACAGTATTAATGTCGTAGTTCCCATGACGAAATATATGGATACGAGCTTCTTACTCCAACTTATGTACGGTTATGTTCGCTGGCTCCAGGAGAAAGTCTTACTAAGGCTTATGTACGGTGGCGCTAATAAGTAATGTCTCAGCTGCCATTACGTTTGGCTCGCTCTGTATTGTATTAATGTCTGTCAGATGTTGCATAGTAGGGTGGGTAAGTGTAGGAACATGGTTGTATATCTCACTCAAGAAGAAGAAATCGTGTGTAAATATTGCTGATACCAATTATTGATCAAAACATTATCGGTGCCGAGACATCACTTATTAGGCCGACTGTATGATTGTATTCTCTTACTGGACTAGAATGTCTTACTAAAGTTGGTAGAAATTGGTAATGCTGCTTTTGCATAGCCAATATTAACCCGTGCAGTACCAGGGACGTCCTTTTTATCATATTCTGGCAGCTATTAGACTGTGTTATTCAGCTTAGGAAGGACCTCTAGTAATAATAAGGGTGCAAACTATCTCAACCAACCCTTTTAAATGCCACAGATCCTTCCAAAGCTTGATAATATCGTCTGAATACAGCTAGAATAAAAATATAACACACGTCGCTGGTACTCAAAGGGTTAAAACAGACGGCATCACACGAGCAGTTTGGAAAGGCAGAATGGGAAGTATTAAAAGTCAGCGTTACCTACTGTATTTCTGCCAGGTTATCTTGAACCTTAAGGGGCGTCACCGGATGTGTTTGATCTTTCTCTCCTTTTCTCTCTTTCCCTGGCTTGTATCCATTCGGCCCCATTCAGCCAACTATTTTAAGACTTTTATCCCCATCCAGGTGTCAATATTTTCCTGGCGAGCGGTAGCTATTTCTGTCCATCTAATTACTCAGGCCCAATCCCCACTTTTCCTTTTTTATTTTTTTTTATTTTTTATTTTTTTTGGAGGGGGGGGGGGGGGGGAGGGTAGCGAACCAGCATATATATATATTTTTTTTTTACAGCAAGCTATATTTGTATATTTTTCGATAGAAAAATGGATTTCTCCATACAATGCTGGCTCGCTATCGCTCGCCAGGAAGAAATCGATACCTGAATGGGGATAAACGTCTTAAACAGTTGGCTGAATGGGGTTGAATGGATACAAGCCAGGGAAAGAGAGAAAAGGCGAGAAAGATTTTAACAAACCGGTGACCCCCCTTAAGAATTATGTATCATTGTGATAGCTTATATGGATAATGTTTCAGACTATTAACTTAATGTTCGATTATGTTCGCTTGCTCCAGTAAAATTTGTTCTTAAAGATTGTGTAAGATTATATTTTTCACTCAAGTAGAATTTCTTAATAAATCTTTTATATTATTATGTTAGCTTACTCGTAGTAAAATAACTAATAAAGAATATATATGGTTATGTTCGCTTATTTGGGTAATGTTTCTTAATAAAGATTATGTATAATTATGTTCTCTTATTTCGGTAGAATTTATGTATAATTATGTATAATTATGTTCTCTTATTTCGGTAGAATTTATGTATAATTATGTATAATTATGTTCTCTTATTTCGGTAGAATTTATGTATAATTATGTATAATTATGTTTTCTTATTTCGGTAGAATTTATGTATAATTATGTATAATTATGTTCTCTTATTTCGGTAGAATTTATGTATAATTATGTATAATTATGTTCTCTTATTTCGGTAGAATTTATGTATAATTATGTATAATTATGTTCTCTTATTTCGGTAGAATTTATGTATAATTATGTATAATTATGTTCTCTTATTTCGGTAGAATTTATGTATAATTATGTATAATTATGTTCTCTTATTTCGGTAGAATTTATGTATAATTATGTATAATTATGTTCTCTTATTTCGGTAGAATTTATGTATAATTATGTATAATTATGTTCTCTTATTTCGGTAGAATTTATGTATAATTATGTATAATTATGTTCTCTTATTTCGGTAGAATTTATGTATAATTATGTATAATTATGTTCTCTTATTTCGGTAGAATTTATGTATAATTATGTATAATTATGTTCTCTTATTTCGGTAGAATTTATGTATAATTATGTATAATTATGTTCTCTTATTTCGGTAGAATTTATGTATAATTATGTATAATTATGTTCTCTTATTTCGGTAGAATTTATGTATAATTATGTATAATTATGTTCTCTTATTTCGGTAGAATTTATGTATAATTATGTTCTCTTACTTCGGTAGAATTTATTACTAAAGTATTTTTATGATTATATTACCATATTTGGGAGAAATATCTTACTAAAGCATATGTAAGATCTAGTTCGCTGGCTGAGTATAAATTCCTACTAAAGATTTGTGTGGTTCTATTCTCTTACTCGAGCAGAATTTCTTACTAAAGAATATTTTATGATTATGTTAAGGGCAGATCCTTCACTTTTTGGTCGAGTTTTTAATTTATTTATTATTTTTCTAGTTTCCTCGCTAGACCTCCATCAAGCTTAAAAAGACGCCCCCTAGACCTCCTTTGAAGACAAATTTGTACATTTTTCGGTAGAAAAATTTCCCGGCCGAAGGCCGGTTCCTCTTAAATTACAGGCTCGCTGTCGCTCGCCAGGAAAAAATCGACACCTAAATGGCAGGAAAGGTCTTAAAATTGACAGAAATGGGGTGAAAGTTCATAAATCGCCAAAATAATGGGGCTAAAGATGAGGGAGAAGGTGGTCTAGAAAAGCGCCATATCTCCCCTTAAGATTATGATAGTAACATTCCCTACTTAATCATATGTACAGTATGGCTAAGGTTGCTTACTGGAATAGAATTTCTTACTGATTTGTGTTATGGGGAGGTTTCCACTTGAGGGATTTTTTTTCGAACTTCCTTCTCCCTCATGTTTAGCCCCATTGCTTTTGAGATTTTAAGACGTTTGCCCCATTAGTTTGGCGATTTTAATAACTTTCGCCCCATTTCTGTCAATTTTAATACCTTTCGTGCCATTTAGGTGTCGATGTTTTCCTGGCGAGCGATATCGAGCCTGTAACTTAAGAGGAATCGGCCTTCGGCCGGGACATTTTTCTACCGAAAAATGTACATATTTATCTTGAAAGGGGGTCTAGGGGATGTAATTTAAGCTTGATGGAGGTCTAAGCAACACACTAGAAACCTCCCCTTAAGTTAGCATATTTGGATAAACATTATTAGCATAGCTTATGTATGTCATTTTAGCTTATTTAGGTATATTTCTTACTGAAGCTTATAATTTGGTTATGTTAGCTTATTTGGATTAAACAAAATTAGTATTGCTTATGTTATGCATGTTATTTTAGCATATTTAGCGTATATATCTTACTATTCCTTGTGTATAGTTACTATATGTTAGCATATTTGGATAAACATTATTTGTATGTCTTATGTATGTTACTTTAGTTTATTTAGGGCATATTTCTTTCAAAAGCATATAATATGATTATGTTAACTTATTTGGGTTTTATATGTTACAAAAGCTTATAGGTATTTGGGTTATATATCTTACTGAACTGTATATATGATTATGTTAACTTATTGAACTTAGCTATAAAAGTTCATATAGGTCATATTGAATTAGCCAACATAAAATTGATTATAATTGAGTACATGAAAACAATTAAGCGATAACATAAATTACATTTATATAAAATAAAAGAACCTCGCACACTTTCAAAATGTGGAGATTAAATCCTATAACGTTGTTGGAGGGCGACCAACATATTCCCTCATGTTGTATTTTACAAAGCGTTAACACTTAAGCCAGGGTTTACAGTCTGTGTAGTATGTATACATGTATACATAATACAAAGTATATATATATATATATATATATATAGTAAATATTTTTGTTTTATTTAATGTGTAAGAAAGAAACAAAAGGCAAAGCTACCTGTAACAAGTGTCCTCCACAAAAGAATGATAGAGAGCCAACTTCAAAGTATGTTGAAGTCAAACTATCTGGACACATAGAGCTTGAAGTTGTTTAACTCATACAGTGTACTATATGTTTTGTGCATTGATCATCAGGTGCATATAATCAACGCACCTGGCTTCGCACACCTATTGATCATCAGGTGCATATAATCAACGCACCTGGCTTCGCACACCTATTGATCATCAGGTGCATATAATCAACGCACCTGGCTTCGCACACCTATTGATCATCAGGTGCATATAATCAACGCACCTGGCTTCGCACACCTATTGATCATCAGGTGCATATAATCAACGCACCTGGCTTCGCACACCTACTGATCATCAGGTGCATATAATCAACGCACCTGGCTTCCCACACCTATTGAGCATCAGGTGCATATAATCAACGCACCTGGCTTCGCACAACTATTGATCATCAGGTGCATATAATCAACGCACCTGGCTTCGCACACCTATTGATCATCAGGTGCATATAATCAACGCACCTGGCTTCGCACACCTATTGATCATCAGGTGCATATAAACTATGCACCTGGATTCGCACACCTATTGATCATCAGGTGCATATAATCTACGCACTTGGCTTCGCACACCTATTGATCATCAGGTGCATATAATCAACGCACCTGGCTTCGCACACCTATTGAGCATCAGGTGCATATAATCCACGCACCTGGCTTCCCACACCTATTGAGCATCAGGTGCATATAATCTACGCACCTGGCTTCGCACACCTATTGATCATCAGGTGCATAATTATAATCTACGCACCTGGCTTCGCACACCTATTGATCATCAGGTGCATATAATCTACGCACCTGGTTTCGCACACCTATTGATCATGAGGTGCATATAATCTACGCACCTGGCTTCGCACACCTATTGATCATCAGGTGCATATAATCTACGCACCTGGCTTCGCACACCTATTGATCATCAGGTGCATATAATCAATGCACCTGGCTTCGCACACCTATTGATCATCAGGTGCATATAATCTACGCACCTGGCTTCGCACACCTACTGATCATCAGGTGCATATAATCAACGCACCTGGCTTCGCACACCTATTGATCATCAGGTGCATATAATCAACGCACCTGGCTTCGCACACCTATTGATCATCAGGTGCATATAATCAACGCACCTGGCTTCGCACACCTACTGATCATCAGGTGCATATAATCTACGCACCTGGCTTCGCACAACTATTGATCATCAGGTGCATATAATCAACGCACCTGGCTTCGCACACCTATTGATCATCAGGTGCATATAATCTACGCACCTGGCTTCGCACACCTATTCATTTAGTTTGACATCAAATCTGGGCCGCAGGGATGATGCAATGGGTATTGCAACACATATACAGTAGATGCTATATCCATAGTATTCAGGCCTGACAATGAGTCTACAAGACTATGTGGCAACACTGCGTGCCTGACTGTGTGAAAAGCTAGTTGAATAATGTGTGGTAGAGTAACGACATATGAGTGGATAGGACTAGAAGTACAGTTGAAACGATCCTAAGTATATTTTGAAAAGATCCTAAGATAAGAAGTTTTATCCTACATGGTCAACAGGCTGACCTTAGCCGCCACAATATACGGTGTGGATGTATTCCAAGAAGAGTAGAACTTGGGTAAAGGAGCATGTGATAATCTTCAACATCTACATTAGTTCCTTTAAGGGAGCCCACCTCGCTTTTTTTGTCTCTTTCTCTCCCTCTCTCTTTGGCTTGTATCCATTCGGCCCCATTCAGCCTACTGTTTTAAGACGTTTATCCCCATCCAGGTGTCAATATTTTCCTGGCGAGCGGTAGCGAGCCAGCATATATATATATTTTGTTTTGACAGCAAGATAAATTTGTAAATTTTTCGATAGAAAAATGTCCACGGCGAAGCCGGATTTCTCCATACAATGCTGGCTCGTTATCGCTCGCCAGGAGGAAATCGACACCTGAATGGGGATAAACGTTTTAAAACAGTTGGCTGAATGGGGCCGAATGGACACAAGCCATGGAAAGAGAGAAAATGAGAGAAAGATGAAAAAAAGCCGGTGACCCCCCTTAAATGTAAGTAAGGAGTGCTTTCCGGCCGGCATGGGCATGTGTGTGTGTGTGTGTGTGTGTGTGTGTGTGTGTGTGTGTGTGTGTGTGTGTGTGTGTGTGTGTGTGTGTGATTTTGTATAGAGTAAGCATGGTTGTTTACATACCTTTGAGGCCACCTAATATCGTACTACAACACACAGTATTAATTGTTCACTAACACACAGGTTATATCCACTTACTGGTACTTATGAAGGCTCCAATACCAGTATATATTACCCACTCCTATCACAACATTCAGTCTTCTTATCTTTGGGTTTGGTAGATCCTATTATTATTTTCTTTGAAGGATGTATATTAAATAGTATACCACCTATGTTATGATATATAATTCATCACCTTCACATCAATTCCATAACAAAAATAGTATAGTAATGATTATAATAACAATAAAAACATCCTCTTCCTCTGAGTCCCTGATGAAAAAAACAGCCATTAATCTTGATCGTGTTCACTATTAATGTGTCCCCTATGCTGGCCGCCTATTAGTCAACACCATTTAAGGGGGTTCACTGTTTTTTTTTTATCTTTCTCTCCTTTTCTCTCTTTCCCTGTCTTGTATCCATTCGGTCCCATTCAGCCAACTTTTTTAAGACGTTTATCCCCTTCCAGGTGTCGATTTCTTCATGGCGAGCGATAGCGAGCCAGCATTGTATGGAGAAATCCGGCTTCGCCGGAGAATTTTTTTATCGAAAAATGTACAAATTTAGCTTGCTGTCAAAACAAAAAAATATATCTATGCTGTCTCGCTACTGCTCGCCAGGAAAATATTGACACCTGGATGGGGTTAAACATCTTAAAACAGTAGGCTGAATGGGGCTGAATGGATAAAAGCCAAAGAGAGAGGGAGAGAAAGAGAAAAAAAAAGCAAGGTGGGCCCCCTTAACATAACAGTACATAAGATAACCTCATCCAGAAATATTCAAATACAGCTACCGACCATGACGTAATCTTTCTGTAGAAGACCAAGTTATATAGCAAGTGCAGACCGATATTAGAAGTTATATAGAGAGTGCAGACCGATATTAGAAGTTATATAGAGAGTGCAGACCGATATTAGCAGTTATATAGAGAGTGCAGACCGATATTAGAAGTTATATAAAGAGTGCAGACCGATATTAGAAGTTATATAGAGAGTGCAGCCCGATATTAGAAGTTATATAGAGAGTGCAGACCGATATTAGAAGTTATATAGAGAGTGCAGACCGATATTAGAAGTTATATAGATAGTGCAGACCGATATTAGAAGTTATATAGAGAGTGCAGACCGATATTAGAAGTTATATAGAGAGTGCAGACTGATATTAGAAGTTATATAGAGAATGCAGACCGATATTAGAAGTTATATAGAGAGTGCAGACCGATATTAGAAGTTATATAGAGAGTGCAGACTGATATTAGAAGTTATATAGAGAGTGCAGACTGATATTAGAAGTTATATAGAAAGTGCAGACCGATATTAGAAGTTATATAGAGAGTGCAGACCGATATTAGAAGTTATATAGCGAGTGCAGACCGATATTAGAAATTATATAGCGAGTGCAGACCGATATTAAAAAATCATCGCGCACAAAATTACGTTCATAAATCAACTTACCGTACCTACATATACTTACATAATAATTAACGTGATATATAGGTCCAGGAACATTATAATGAGTAACTTTGGCCAGCCGAACTTGGAGAATGTGCCCCCGGGAATGGACCAAGCACAGCCTGAGCTCCTGTGTGTTGTTTACGCCTGCCAGATCTGAAATATTTGTATGACCCAGTTCGACATAATCCAATCCTGACTGGCATGCCGGTAAAATAAGTCTAGTGTTCAGTCCATCGGTATTATATTTTTTTTTTTATTTCGGGGTTTGTTCGTGACCCTTGACCTCTGTAACTAAAAAAGGGCTAGAGCAAATGGGCTGTAAATTTTCACATCTCTTTCCTGGCTAACCCTTCCTTATTAGTAGAAATATTACCTTAATTACGTTGTTCGTTTATGAGTTATACAGATGAGCGGTCAGGAATTTTGGCCTGTCAATATTACATGGATTACGGCATATTTAAGCTTAATTTTCGGAGCATATATATATTTTCAGACTTTGGCGGGGTTGATAAGCAGGCCAACAAATGGTTATGGGCATCGCATACATGTATTCGCCTGTATGGAAAGGCAATTTTATTGAACAATTCTGACACGCCGGTTAACTGTTTTGAAATATATCCCTTTAACCCCTACTGTACCGGTGACATAAATTTAATATTATTCTAGCGATATTTAGACGATTTTGTGCAGTTTAAGATGGACCTGTGGTCGTAAAAATGGTGAAATAGTGGTAGGAGTTGTGTTAGTGGGTGTACTGTTCGCTTTGTTTACATAGTCGTAAGATCAAAGTTACCGGTACATTCTCATCTAATTAGACAGCTGTTATTTGCCCCTACTGATAATATACTGTATATGATGATGACAATAAGTCATGGGGAGTGAAGGGGGCAAACCCCATTCAACCCATTATTGTATCCCACGGCTGGTAACAAAATAATTTACCCAGCACCTGGCCGTGGGATACAATAATGGGGTGAGGGGGGCTTTGCCCGTCTCACCCCCCATGACTTATTGTCATCATCACATATATATATATATATATATATATATATATATATATATATATATAACTCAAAAAGGGCTAGAACAAATTGGCTGTAAATTTCCACATCTATTCCTTGACTGACTCTTCCCAAATGGTGGAAATATTAGTTCGTTTGCT
The DNA here is from genome assembly GCA_032716605.1 of Paralithodes platypus. Classification (NCBI taxonomy): domain Eukaryota; kingdom Metazoa; phylum Arthropoda; class Malacostraca; order Decapoda; family Lithodidae; genus Paralithodes; species Paralithodes platypus. The sequence goes on along the minus strand of CM064498.1, from coordinate 4,562,372 downwards.
CTAGTCGTTTTTGAGTTACAGAGGTTAGAGATCATGATTCTTCGCCTACTTACAGTGAATATACTATAGATTAGCTGTAACACTAGGTAATACAATCATATAGTAGTCCCGATAGGCATAGTTATAAATAATATGACGTCTTTTAAACCTTTAAGGGGGCCCACCTCGCTTGTATTATCTTTCTCTCCCTCTCTCTTTGGCTTGTATCCATTCGGCCCCATTCAGCCTACTGTTTTAAGACGTTTACCCCCATCCAGGTGTCAATATTTTCCTGGCGAGCGATAGCGAGCCAGCATATATATTTTTGTTTTGACAGCAAGCTAAATTTGTACATTTTTCGATAGAAAAATTTCTCCGGATTTCTCCATACAATGCAGGCTCGCTATCGCTCGCCAGGAAGAAATCGACACCTGGATGGGGATAAACGTCTTAAAACAGTTGGCTGAATGGGGCCGAATGGATACAAGCCAGGGAAAGAGAGAAAAGGAGAGAAAGATAAAAAAATAAACAGTGACCTCCCCTTAACTGCTAAGCGAAACTCCGAGATGCATATACCAAATTATAAATAAGCTTCAATTCAGCTCGAGATATATTTGAAAATTATCGACAGTAACATTAACATGACATAGTGTTGTCTACCTTTAAACAATACCTTTAAATAACTGCTTAGTCACTCTAGACAAAGACTAGCAGCTTACTAAATGTAGGCAATTGTTGATATATTTGCACAAATTTGTACAGTTTCTGCGAATGGTTTGTCTGTGACTATACATTACTTTTGTTATTATATTATACAGCACAATTTAAAATGTAGTACCTATGTTACGCATTCCGAAACTCCATATACGCTATAGCTGGCAATAACTCCGAATATTCTCATAGGTTCCGATTGGAGGGTATTATCGTAAATCTGCTGTATGACATTAAATACAAACCTTTTGTTTATGTATTTAATTATTCAACGACACTTCGAGTTAATACTTTATTACAGTAGTATGAAAAAGGACTGATCATTCCGCCGGAGGCGTTATGATCAGTCCTTTCTAAATTGCAGACCAAAATGTTTCGTAAAAAGTCTATGGGGATTTCTCATAGGTTTTCGAGTAGGCGGGGGATGATCAGTCCATTCTAATTTTCTGTAAATTTGGCTGGGGAAATAATCAGGCCATGGGTGTTTTCGTAGAAGTCTATGGGGGTTTCTCATACGTTTTCGAGTGACCAGCATATGGCTGATGTAGAGAGTTGGATCGAAGCCATTGAAGTGAAGTTAATTTCCTTTCTACCTGGAAAAGGTTGAGTTACACAATTTTATTTTCATAATTTTTTGCGGGCAATTATGGTTTAACATCTTCAAATGTAAGTATCATCAGAGATTAAGTATTTATAATGATGCAGTTTTTCGTCTAGTTTCCGATTCTACTGTTAAAGAGTCTGAATATATTAGAGAACGCTTGTTCATCGAAAATTGTCAAAACAAAGTGAGTATATGTGACACCAGCTACGGCTACAGGATGAGATGATGCCCCGCATATGTAAATTTTATTAAAAACGTCATTATACTTTTCCACAAGTCTTTTGCAAAGCTGGGTCTTGCCGGAATTAGTATATCCGGCAATTATTACCCTGGCGGGGCTGTGAAATATATTAATGTGACTTTCATTGAAGATGTTTTCCCCTTCCATACTTGGGATGAACTAACTACTATTACATAATGTCATAAAGATAAATAGGTCAATATACAGACACACCACTTTTTTTGTTTTTATTATTACCCAACATACCACCACCATCTTACAAAAAAAAGTTGCTCAATGTATATACCATCACCATTGTTATATCATCATAAATTCTAGCACATAAAAACAAAAATCATATGCCCCGATATAATTGTCATACTGGACAGAGTGATCATGGTGACGCGTGGCTGGATTATCTTTGGTAAACTCATTCTCACAGAGCTCGCATCGGGTCTTTGAAGCAAATGTATCCTGCTCACCAGTCGACAGATGCAGTGGATAGGTTGATCTCCTACTTTTTAATGCTTCCCAATCTGATGAAAGATGAGCTAGGAAATGTTCAGCAGCATCCACACCCCGGTAGGATCTTTTTCTCACAGGTTTATCTAGCCTATCCACAATCAAATAGCTGTAGGCAATGGGATGATGTGTAGCTTGAACTGATGTCTTAGCATTAGCCTTGTCAGCGTAACTTTCAAAGTCGAAGAAGCAAACGTGGGAGGGTGGATAGGTCTTGCCGTAGGACTTAAATTTAAGCTTCGCTGGGGGGGAGGGGAACTTGAGAATGGGAGTTTTATCACAATGGCATGAATGCTCATCGAGTTTGATGTGAGAGGGAAAAAACTCTAGACAAGTGCGACAGATATTAAGACCGCTAGTATCATCCCGAATACGTTTGAAATTCTTCACATAGTTATTCAAGTCAACTATGAGAACCATGTGACACCCTTCCACAATGAGAAGATCTACTTCCTCGAGACATTGAATCACGCACGATTCAGTCCTACTGGTTGGGTTTATAAGGATGTTTCCCCCTTTCACGTAGCTTGGGAGTTTGACAGGAGCACCAAAGACGCACCCTATGCCAAATTTGCAGTAGTTGATGGCAAAATTCATAACTTTAACAATGATGAAACCAGACCCTTCACATCTTTCCAAAGTACAGTATAATCAAGATCAGCCTCTAGATGAGCGATCCAATGATCAATCATTTCATCAATATCCGAAATGTTCACCACTCTAGCTTTGAAACAAAAAGGAAACTCAACAAGCTCATCCTCTTCTGTAAGTGAGGGTTTAACTAATTGCATAGTCATGACTGCAAAAACCTTAAAGGTCCGGGTGTTGCCGAGACTATCTAAAAAGACCTGTCGAACTTCGTTGATGAAATGATCCCTATATCTTTTGAGAAAGATGTGAGGATTGGATTCGGCATCGGATGGTATATCATATAAATGTTGATCATATGCCCCCACAAAGTTGGGTGCAACTTACCTACATGTGGGGACACGTTCATTCTCCTCTTCTACCGTCTCTGCATTCTCCAGCTCTGGGGGGTGATTTTCCGAAGGGGTTGCAACAGGCGGCGGTGGAAAGGTGGAGGTCGAACCTCCTCCTATCATCGGTCTGTGAGGGTCAGGGATGTTCTTAATTTGAGGGATGACTTTTGAGGAGCTCGACTGAGGGTGTTCTGTAGGGATGGGATAACAAAGTATTCATTAGACTGTTTTTGGTTAAATTTATATGTGTGTGTGTGTGTGTAATTAATTAATATATATTTTTTTTCTAATTTCAGGTAAGTAAGCAGTGATCTAGTGACTGAAGACACAGTTTTAGCGTGAGTAGACAATTTTCTTATAATGTGGTATATACACTACACATAATAATTTTCATTTTCATTGACGATTATGAAGTGCTGATAGATATTTAAACTATTAAGATTCGATTCGTTCACCTGCGGAAGGATGTGTAGAGAGAAAAAAGAATGCCAAGACTAGATTATATAAAAAGTCTTAATCTGCGAATAACATTTTAACAATAACTGTAAGCTAGAAATATTACGTGGCAGTTTTTCTGAAAGGGATAATTTGTGGGTATTTTCAAAACTTACCTGAAGTTTGGGGCGTTGCATTTTCACTGACCACATTCACAACCTCCACAGCTGACTCGACTCTAGAATCTATAGGAAAATTAACTAATATAAGTAATGTGCGTCAATAACCAACAGGGATTTATAGATACCGCCACGACATAAATAACAACACACTTGATGTGTTAGTGTAGAGTTGAATATAAAAAAAAAAAAAAAAAAAACACGAATAATATATACGCGTGAGTTATACATGTTTAAGAATGATCAGAACTGCAAATATTTTAGTAACCTACCAACGCTCCGCTTTGAGATGTTCTCAGATTCCTCCTCCGTTTGAGTATCGAATTCTCCGCTACACTCGTCACACAGTGTGGACACATCATTGCACAGCTTGCTTGTGGAGTCCTCATCACATCCGGATTGATGGAATTGGGTAGGGCACGCGGTGCAGCAGCGACATCCCTCGCAGCGTTCTGTAGGGAATGAGATGAAAGAAGCAAGAAATTAAATATTTTATAACCCAACTGCGTGATCTATTGCATATATTATAGATGTTTTTTTTTTTTTTTTTTTTTTTGCAAAATAGTATCCCCCCGCTATAAGAAATCAGAAATCAGAATAATAGTGTAGAAAAATTAGAGTTGTCAGTGGACAGTGAAGAATAAGGTCGAAAAAAAGAAACTACTAGGAGTGTAACAGATAGTGGGCTATCCACTTTGCTAATTTTTTAGTATATTATATTTATTCAAATTGTTTCGCAACCTCCTTCGAGCAACAACACGCCACTAGCTTTAATTTCCTTTAAGTTATGATTCAGGCAAGGACTACACATTCACTTTGCTATTCTAGGTTCCTCCCGGTTATGCTGATTCACCTGTCTGGGGTCCACCGTAGTGGGCCCCAGGCAAGAGTATCAGCAATCCCGATCAGCGGAACTGTATTTCACATATGAACAATGGTTATGCAGGTTGTTCTGTCACTCCACCCGTCATGTCGCCCCCATCACTCATCAACCCAAGGTGGTTCCTCCCAGCAAGCTTATTGCCATCACAGCAACACACCTGATGGAAGAATAGTTGACAAAAGTCTGGGCCCCTAGCAGTGCACCAGCTGGGGAGCAACGCCACAGGCTTTGTCGGATTGTGGTACTGTGTGATTGTCGTAAAGAGGCACTGAGGGATTCACCCCAAGGTCGGTGCTACCTTGGGGGTTTCGATACTGGCTCTCTGTTGGTAATGTCATGGGAATACAGGCGGAGGTACTGGGTGCTCGACCATACTCCTTACCTGCTGAGCCCCTGGGTGAGTCATAAGTCGGTGTTGCTATATCCATGGGTTATGCAATCAGTCCATCTTGTAAGTAAGTTAGGTGCATCGCCATCTGTGCTTCCTCCCGACCACACTGCAGGTTCCATCTCTGGTTATACCCAGTGCCTCTAAGTCACACAACAGGCATAGCCCAGAGATAGTCCAATCCAGTAATGGTCGGAAATTCATCTGGGTCTGATGTTGTGGACCCCAGATGGGATCTCTATCAATCAAGTAAAAAGGGGTTCTGGTATGGCCACTTCTAGATTTGATCTCGTTGAGGGAAACCAGGAGTGTTGTCTCCTTATCGGATCGTTAAGGAATTCAAGATTTACATCAAGTAATGTTCTTACCTTATTCCACAGCTTAGATGCTCTCTCATGTAGCTTGATGTTTATGGCCTTTACTGAGGACTCTCTGTGTATTTCTTCTGTATTCATTGCAAAGGGGTATTTTGAATCATTGTTTGCCCATCTAAGTGCTTTATTTTGGATCCTTTGTATTTTTTGCATTTGTGTCCTACTTAGGATATTAAGGGGTATAGTGGGGAATTCTATTGTTGGTAAGACAAATGTTTTAACTAAGTGAACTTTGATATTGATTGGTAGGTTATTGAAGACATTTAGTTCTTGTAGAGCCAAGTTGCCTTTGATAGTAAGTGAGTTCACATGATGACAGTAGCCGCTACCGGTGATATTTAATCCCAATATTTTTCCTCTTGTTTTATGTTCCATTAAATCCCCATTTACAATGATGTCTTGATTCTTTTTGGTTTCCAGTGGAATTATTGTGAATTTTGTTTGGTTTGTCTTAATTTTCCATTTTCTTTCGAAATGGTTGATTTTTTCAATTTCTTGTCCCACAAGTGTGGCCATTAATATCCTTGATTTTCCCCCGTAAGTTATTATTTGAGTGATATCATCTGCGTAACTAATATTGTGGCAGTAGGCGGCTGGCTGTGGCATGTCACTAGTATTTATCAAATAAAGTTTTGGAGATAGTATGCCCCCTTGAGGTACACCGCTTTTAACTTCAATTATGGGTCCTGTATAGTTCTTGATTCTGATTTTGACAGTTCTATCAGTTAGATAATCGCAAAGCACTCTCTCCAATACGTCGGGAAGTCCCAAGTGTAGAATCTTATATGTTAACCCATTGTGCCAAACCTTATCGAATGCCTTGGATACATCTCTAAGGACTAGGCAGCATTGATTTGTGGGACTTTGCTTGAGCGATTATTTCGCATGTTACGGCCAGTGCAGTGTTAGTTCCCCTTCCGTCCCTAAAGCCGTGAAAATTGTTGGGTAAGATATTGTTGACTTCTAGGTGATGATTCAGTCTTTTGTTAATGGCTCTCTCCAGCAGCTTTCCGGGAACTTCGAGTAGGGTGATAGGTCTGTAGTTTTCAGGATTCAGAGGGGACTTATTACCTTTGGGGATAAGTGTTAGTATTCCATATTTGAACCTATCTGGGAAATATCCCATGGATAAGGTGAGGTTAAATATGTCAATAAGGTATATTAATGCTGATTCTGGGAGGTTGGTGAGGGTATCCTTGCTATAGACAAGTTGACAAATTAATTAATCTTAACATCCATAGTTGAAAACAAAAAAAATACACACACACAGTATACTGTATGTATCTAGCAAAACATACCTGAGCTCAAAGTTGTGTCGTCCTCAGATCCCTCCTTCGTCTGACAGGGGCGGATGAGCGAGCCATGGGTTATCATAGGGTCAGTGTAATGCTCTCGACAGTTCCCGCATATGGAGAGCGTGTTTTTGCACTGGAATTTCCCCTCGCATTCAGGTTGATGGAATTCTTCTTTGCACGCCAGACACTTATACCCCCTGCATTTACTATGGTGTGCATAAGAGGTACTTTGTGTTTCATTCTTCTCATTGTCTAGACATCGGTGAACTGTCTTTGAATCATAGGATGTACCGCACTTTTCACATAGATAATGAGGGGAGAGACCCCCTTTACGTTTGTTGATACATGCGTGCCCTTTTATCTTAGGCATATCATATTTCTTACAAATGTCTTTCCCCAAAGTAAGTCCACGCTTGGGATTATTTAAGGATTTATTTTCAGGAACAATTTTCTTGCACACTTTCTGTTCATCTTCATTTTCTAGACACCGGTGAACTGTTGTTGAATTATATAATATACCACACTTTTCGCATTAGGCTGCGAGGGGCAAGATCGACTTTATGTTTGTTTACACATGTGTGCCCTTTTATCTTAGGCTTTACAGATGTGTTACAAATGTCATCCCCCAAAGCAAGCCCACGCTTGGGACATTTCGCTTTATTTTTGGGGTCGGGACGTCGTTTCACCCCATCCCATGATTAACGCAAACTAAGCTTCACACCGTGACCGCCAGCACTTTTAAACCCTCTCAATCAAACCGCATCATATGTCGTCACAAGCCTACCCCCCGTCCCGCCCCTTATTTGTTTTTCCCCGCGCAAACTTCTCTCCTTGTCCTGTTATCTTTGTATGTATAGGAATATAATAAGGATTCCTACTAGTAACATCCCTGATGTCTGTCTAGCATGCCAATCAACGAGTATTAACACGCACCCTCACTGTCATCCATCAACAAGTGTTAACAGGTGACCGTGACGTCACTCACATCCGCTCATCCACCACCCACCCATCCACTCACTCACCCTCATATACCGACACACTCCGAATGACCATCCACCACGCTCTCTCCTACATTTGCTCTCTCTTTCTCCCTCTCTCTCTCTCCTTATCCGTCACTCGCTCAAATACTTCGTTGAATTAACATTTAGTGGAGAGTGCAATACATCCCAAAATAGCGATCTTAGGACATATTCTCTCTCTCTCTCTCTCTCTATCCTTCATTTGCTCTTTTTCTCTCCTCATCCCCCACCTTTCCCTCCCTATTATTCCACATTCCACCCACCCACCGTCTTCCACATCCATCCCCACCATCCTCCACATTCTTATCAGCTCATCTATTGACCATTTCCCGTAGATGGTGTCACATATACTCACTTTGTTTTGACAATTTTCGATGAACAAGCGTTCTCGAATATATTCAGACTCTTTAACAGTAGAATCGGAAACTAGACGAAAAACTGCATCATTATAAATACTTAATCTCTGATGATACTTACATTTGAAGATGTTAAACCATAATTGCCCGCAAAAAATGATGAAAATAAAATCTTGTAAATCAACCTTTTCCAGGTAGAAAGGAAATTAACTTCACTTCAATGGCTTCGATCCAACTCTCTACATCAGCCATATGCTGGCCACTCGAAAACTTATGAGAAACCCCCATAGACTTCTAAGAAAACACCCATGGCCTGATTATTTCCCCAGCAGGCGGGAATGATAAATCCTTTCAAATTTGCAGAAAATTAGAATGGACTGATCATCCCCCGCCTACTCGAAAACCTATGAGAAATCTCCATAGACTTTTACGGAAACACCCGTGGTCGATTTGTTCCCCGGGGGAAAAAAAAAATATATGTGCAAGTTTTTGGTCTGCAATATTAAAAGGACTGATCATTTTGCCTCCGGCGGAATGATCAGTCCTTTTTCATACTACTTATTACATTTTGCAATTATTGTTTGTATATATTACATAGCAGTCATAAGTATTCATAAGAACGTTTACATTTACGGGTTCGCCATCCGCTCGATTCATCATAGGTTGATCAGGTGGCATTCCCTACCATTTCCCTATCTGTAATGGCGGACATTAGAGGTACGGTAGACCAGTGTCGCATGTGCACAACTGTATGCTAGTAACTAATCAGTATTAACGAGCGGATTACACTAGTTACTAAATTTACATCCACAATAATTCCAACAGTATGGTAATACTTCACATGCACCTAACAAACTATACCCAATAATTGACTTTAGGGCTAGCAACCCTCCCATGAAAGCAACCTACAGAATCGAACTAATTACCTCGGAATATGGAGGCGATTCGTTCGTGGTCACCCCTTAGGGGATCAAGGCGTCTGGCAACAGATAGACATATAAATGGCTTAATATAGCGTGCTGCGAGAATTATGTTCCTCTATGGAGAAAGTTTAGATAATAGGATAAATGACTCCAGTACTATATATTTATTGAACTTGAATGTAATGCCGGTAAAATTAGCCGTGAGTCAGGTTTGGGCATATACCAAGAGCCTTTGCTATATTGGTTATTAGTTGTAGTTCAGAACTCACTACCTAGATGGCGCTAGTGCTACATGATTAGTTTACATTCTGTTTATACAGTTCTTGTAGCGTGTGTTTGTGAGTGTCGGGGTGGATACTTCAGAGCAGGCTTAGGAGAGAGGGTGATAGGAATAACTGCCGGTTTGCCCCTATCTAAGTTTTGGCTCAAATGTTTATACCTTGTGTTATTTACAGCGATAGTGATATTGTGCTCCTTGGTGGATTCTGGATTTACTATAACCTCCATTCATACTATGAAGGTTAAACACCAAAATAAAGGCCTTCTTCCGGATGTTGCCTAAGTAAATCTACAAATAACCCATGCGTAAGTACTCAGTATAACTTTATTTGGCAAGAATGAACTCAAAAGTGCGTCAAGAACGTGAGAGGCTAGTGCGGGTGTACCGCCACCCTTGTTTACACTATGCGGAGCGGTTGTGGACGCTTCCCATCATGTTCCCGTCTATATTGACTGCCTTTCGATACAATAATATGTTGAGGGGGCATTCACATATTGTCATCATCATATATATTGCCAGCAGGGGGCAAATAACCGAAAAAATCGCCGTCAAAATAGACGCGAACTTAACTATGGCGATCAACATATGTAAACATGACGCCGGTGGCGGTGACGTCGGACGTTTGCTATCATGTTCCCGTCTATTTTTAATGCCATTGGATACAGTAATATGTTGAGGGGGGGTTTTGCCTCCCTCACCCCCCCCCCCCCCATGACATTGTCATCGTCATATATATTGTCAGGCAGGGGGCAAATGACCGAAACAATCGCCGTCAAAATAGACGCGAAGTTCACTGCGGCGATCGCCCTATGTAAACATGACGACCGTACGCCCGAAAACTTCATCCATCCCCTTTATTTTAAGGGGGTAGTGCAGCTAGTGCTTGTTGTTTGGTGTATATATTTATCTATTGATTTATGTTTGAGTTTACTCGCTAGACCTCCATCAAGCTTAAAACAACAAAATCCAATCTGTTTTGGCAAAAATAGCCGGTAGTTTATTGAAATTGGCTTTCTTGAAATTGGGTACCTTTTCATTACTTTCATTTGATATTGTTTAGGAATTTGATGTTGAATGTGATGGAACGATCATCAATTGTACTAAATTAATCTCCTACTCTCAATTGGTTTAGTAAGTTGTCATTAGTCTTAATAATTAGATCAAGGATTTTTGTTGCCCCGTGTTGGATATTAAGCAAATTGAAATGATGAACTTTCTAGGTCCGATCCTGTGTTAGACGTTAGAGATTCATTCCACTGAGGTACTGGCAAGTTGAAGTCTCCAAAAAATACATCTTTGGAATCACTAATTTCAGTAATTTGGTAATAGACTTTTCTTTCAATATTTAGTGATTGTCCAGGGGAGGGCGATATATTAGTCCAAGGGTTATCTTTTCTTGAAACTTATTTTGTAAATGAACATGAATTATGTCAATGCTATCTAGGCTATAGATGATTTGTTACTAGCTCGGGATGAAGATCTTTCCTGGTGTACACCAAAACGCCTTCCCCGTTTTTGTTTATCCGACTACATTCAAACATTAAATATCCAGGTATATTGTTTTCAGATAAATAGTCGCTATGTTCAATGTTTAGCCATGATTCGGTGATCCCTATTATATCAAAATGTTCTGTAAAAACTATTAGGGCGAGGGAAATTGTGGGGTAAATTGGATACATAAGACGTCACCGGTACAGGAGGGATTAATTAATGTCAAAATATGAGATTGTTATATCTCTGCATCATAATTATAGCATAGGACGATAGCTGGACAGTTCGCCGGAGTTCTTGCTTCGATATAGTATACAGTTTTGGCGATTACTATGGCTGTAGTAATCGCTGAAACTTATTGGAATATTTATATGTCTGTCTTTGTGGATTTACATATTTATTAGTAATCACATTATTGTAGTGTCCATCATTCATATTGATGTTTATTTAATGAATGTTACCTTCAAGTCAAATTTAACACAAATAACTTAACCTCATTTACTAAAGAAATGCAACATGCGAAATATATAGAATGTAGTACGACAATATTTACGAGACGACCTAAAAATAATGAATGGCTTTTGTTTTCAGTTTTAGGTACTTTTCATCAATATACAGAGCATAAAGAAAGTATTAGTATTAAGGGGAGGTTTTTAGTTGATTCCCTAGACTTCCATCAAGCTTAAAATTACTCCCCCTAGACCCCCTTTCAAGATAAATTTGTACACTTTTCGGCAGAAACATTATCCCCTTAAATTACAGGCTCGCTATCGCTCGCCAGGAAAAAATCGACACCTAAATATCACGAATGGACTTAAAATTGACAGAAATGGGGCGAGGGTTTTTTAAATCGCCAAACTAATGGGGCGAACGTCTTAAAATCTCAAAAACAATGGGGCTAAACATGAGGGAGAAAGGGATCCAGAAAAAAATCCTTCGGGTGGAAATCTCCCTTTAAAGCTGCGAGTGTGATATTAAAAATTACCCATATGATCAAAGCCTTCGCTCCACCACCTGTCCTTCCCTCTTCCATTCCACTCTCCACTATGGATCAATCTGTGCCGGAAGGTGTTAGCGACCATCAGCCTCCTCCACACACATACGTCCACAAGTCCACTACCATTCACATCCAACTCTGACCACCCTTCTGACCCTTATCACTCAACGATCCTAATTAATTAAGGGGGGTCACCGGCTTGTTTTTATCTGTTTCTCCTTTTCTCTCTTTTTCTCCTTTTCTCTCATTTTCTCTTATTCCCTGGCTTGTATCCATTCGGCCCCATTCAGCCAACTGTTTTAAAATGTTTATGCCCATTCAGGTGTTGATATCTTCCTGGCGAGCGATAGCGAGCCAGCATTGGCTAGAGAAATCCGGCCTTGCCGAAGATATTTTTCTATCGAAAAATGTACAAATTTAGCTTGCTGTAAAACAAATATATATATATATATGCTGGCTCGCTACCGCTCGCCAGGAATATATTGACACCTGGATGAGGGTAAAAGTCTTAAAACAGTAGGCCGAATGGGGTCGAACGGATACAAGCCAAAGCGAGAGGGAGAGAAAGAGAAAAAAAAAGCGAGGTGGGCTCCCTTAAAGAAAATAAAACGGGATCATTAGCAACTGTACTGTATATGAAATGGGAGGTAATTCCACTCATTGATGCTGCGGGGGAAATATGATCACCTAAATATGTCCGTGCTTGGCTGTTATGTGTGTGGGTGGGGTATTTTAGGTTGTGGTTGGGTCTCGTTAATTGTATGTGTGTAGGGGGCAAATATTGTATGTGTGTAGGGGGCAAATATTGTATGTGTGTAGGGGGCAAATATTGTATGTGTGTAGGGGGCAAATATTGTATGTGTGTAGGGGGCAAATATATAATCTTTGTCTATGTTTAAGGGGAGATTTCCACATGAGGGATTTTTTTCTTGACCCCTTTCTCCCTCATGTTTAGCCCCATTGCTTTTGATATTATAAAACGTTTTCCCCATTAGTTTAGCGATTTTAAGAACTTTCACCCCATATTATGACCTTTCGTGCAATTCAGGTGTCCATTTTATCCAGGCGAGCGATAGCGAGCCTGTAATTTAAGAGGAACCGGGACATTTCCTACCGAAAAATGTACAAATTAACTTGAAAGGGACTCAAGGGGGTGTAATTTTAAGCTTGATGGAGGTCTAGGGAACAAACTAAATACCTCCCCTTAAGTTGCTCGTGCACATCGATGATTGTTGTTGTCTATGTGTTTGTCTTCTTATTGCAGGTGGTTCAAGTACAGTATAACTAGCTTGATGTATTTAGTTTGTTATATTTGACAGTACTTTCAGAGATCTTATGTATTTTTGCAAAACCCGGTTTAATACGAAATATATTTGGCGACCACCCACCTACCTCCTTGATAATGCTTGAACATATTCGAGAATAAAACATTTAACTTTGTGAACACTATTGAATATCGTTTACTGATGATGAGTGATTTTAAGGGATTTATGTAACTAAAAGTCTATCCTAACATATCCATCTAATATGTAGTAGGGAGTACAAAGGAAATCAAGCAACAACAGGTCTAGTGTGCTTGGGAAAGTTTGTTGGATTATTGGCTTTGCTAACACGGAATGGACAGTCTCACAAGGTGTATTATATGCAATTTTATCGATACTCTGGAGTAAAGTTATTGTCTGTTATTATATAAAGAATAATGAATAACAAAGTCAAGTAAGTTTTCCTAGTGATTACTGACTCGTGTAATAAAGTAATTACGTCGTCAGAGAGTCGGCTCCAGACATTTACTATCCTCTTATTAAAGAAAATTACACCATGATTTAGATTGTCTAGCCACCAGTGACCTTACATAATATCTTTTAGGGTAAGGACCTCTATCTCGCCAAGCTTATCACGCGTGTGTGTCTTACTTGTCGCAAAGTTAATTTTTATGGATTATTTTCCCTTCGAGTAAATGACTAAAACAAATCAAATTTATCTCGAAAGGGGATTTTTATTGATGTATTTATTTTTTGTTTTGTTATTATATATATATATTTTTTTTTTCAAAACTTGGTAGAGGTCTAGGGAGCAAACTAAAATAAATACAGCTTAAAAATCTGACTGCAAAAATCCCAGTACCGATTAGCAGGTTGGTTTTATCTCCCGGACTGCCTTATAGTTTGCTCCCCGGTACCACATCATCCCCTTCAAAACCAGTACATTTGTGACGACAAAACACTAAAGTCTGGGTTTTGTTTTCAGCTGATGATAATCTGAATCCTTTGACGCCTGACTTTTCGATACTTAACCCATTCAGTACCGGTGACATATGTTCATCATTCAGTACCGGTGACATATGTTCATCATTCAGTACCGGTGACATATGTTCATCATTCAGTACCGGTGACATATGTTCATCATATTCTGGACACTATTAGACCATTTCGTTCAGCTTAGCAAGGACGTCTACCAATAAAAAGGCTGTATTGATTGCAAATACAGGTTTCCCGGTTTAGTTCATATTACACAAAGGAAGGACGGATCTAGAGACAATTCAGGCGAGTTTGGTGGAAATATTATTACATATATAATTGCCACCGTGAAACTGTTAAGGGGGGATGGGCCGCTTTTCTGGACCACTTTCTCCCTCATATTTAGCCCCATTAGTTTTCAGATGTTAAGATGTTTGCCCCATTAGTTAGTCGATTTTAAGAACTTTCGCCCCATTTCTTCGTCAATATTTAGACCTTTCGTGCTATTTAGGTGTCGATTTTTTTCCCCTGGCGAACGATAGTGAGCCTGTAATGTTGGAAGAACTGGCCTTCGGCCGGGACATTTTTCTACCGAAAAATGTAGCAGGGGGACCTAATAGATGTGTTTTTAGATTTGATGGAGGTCTGGGGAGGCAACTAGAAAAATAATGAAGACATGCAAAAATCGGCCAAAAAGTGAACCATCCCCCCTTTAAAAATCTGCATTTGCCATCATTAGTGAGATGAAGGGGTAAAGGGGACATGACCGTACTGCGAATAATGAACGAGGGGAAGTAACAAAGGCGATATAGCAATGGTTATAAAGCTGAGTAATTGCAAGAGAACTGGAACAAAGATATATATGTGTCCCATTGTAAATAAAGATATGGGTATAATCCTGTGTAGCGGGTAGACCTGGACATGTATCTCAATCATTTGGTAAGGTTACATTATATTTTTACATTTTACATTCATAAATAGTCTACTAATATACTAGGTTAGGTTAGGTTAAGTTTTGGTTAGGTTAGGTTAAAAATGTTGTTCAATGTTTCTTAGTAAATAGGCATTTGCAAAACAGTTCTACCCGCTACACGGGATCTTACCAAGATATGTCCCTTCATGTGTGAATAAAACTGCAAATGTGTGATATAGAATATGTGTATAACATACTGTATATATGTATTTTATTGATATATAAGTGTATTCTGGCAGTTTGGGCAGATAATGATCGGCAATAACTCTGCCAGTGCCATCTTGAAAATGTTCGAATACATTGTGAAACAATAACAAAATCAATGGGGTAGGGTTTATTTAATAGTTTACTTATTTATTTGTTTACTTATATATCTGTTTGTCGTTGTTATAGTATCCTCCCTAGACCTCCATCAAGCCTAATAGATTATTCTCAAGATCCCCCTTCGAGACAAATTTGTACATTTTTCGGTAGAAAAATGTCCCGGCATTCCTTCAAAATAACAGGCTCGCTATAGCTCGCCAGAAAGAAATAGACACCTAAATGGCAAAAAAGACGAAAGGTCTTTAAATCGACATACTAATGATCCCATTATACTCCTTGCAACTTGGACATTTATGATTCTTACCTCGCAGTTTTCTCGGAAAGCTTCTCAACATTTCAAGAATATGCACAACATGCCAGTTTGTATAGAATATGCACAACATGCCAGTTTGTATAGAATATGCACAACATGCCAGTTTGTATAGAATATGCACAACATGCCAGTTTGTATAGAATATGCACAACATGCCAGTTTGTATAGAATATGCACAACATGCCAGTTTGTATAGCATATGCACAACATGCCAGTTTGTATAGAATATGCACAACATGCCAGTTTGTATAGAATATGCACAACATGCCAGTTTGTATAGAATATGCACAACATGCCAGTTTGTATAGAATACTTTTAAAGAGGTAGAGATTTTTTGTTTTTAGTTTGCCCCCTAGACCATCTAGCTTAAAACAAAACAAGTACCCCCAAAACCCCCCTTCGAGATAAATGTGTACATTATTCGCTGGAAAAATGCCCCAACCAATTCATTCTAATTGCTCGTTGTCTCTTGCATGCCAAACATCGACACCTAAGTGGCACAAAAGGTCTTACATCTGACAAATAATTGGGTCGAAAGGTCTTGAAATCGCCAAACTAATAGGGCTAACCACGAGGGAGAAAAACAAACTAAAAAAGCTAATATAATGAGTCAAAGTTTGCAAGTGTTCCTAAATCATTCCATGAAACTTATATTTTTCTGAAGTTTTATGATGTGATTCTTTCGCATTTGAGATTCATTTATGTTGGAAATCACTTGTTAGTTAAATAGTTTAGCCCAATTTACCAAACTTACACTAATTTACTTAACCTAACCTACCTAACCTAACCTAACCTAACTTCTCTAACCTAACCTAATCTACTTTATCTAACCAAGCCTAACCTACTTTATGTAATCATACTGCTAATCTAAGCTATCATAATTCAATCTTACATTGAATGGAAAATAAATTACACAAATCTTTAGTAAAAGAGAGACAAGTTACCTGAAGTATGAAACCTATCCTATTCCAGAAAAAATAGCTTGCACACCAAGACTGTAAAAATGTCAATTACCCATGCAATGTATATTATAAAATTTACCTCAAAATGATCACTATTATAGTCTATTCGCTGTAAGTAGGCGATAAATCATGACCTCTATCCTCTGTACCTCAAAAAGGGCTAGAGCAAATTGGCTGTACATTTCCACATCTATTCCTTGACTGACTCTCTCCAAATGGTAGAAATATTAGCTCGATTACTCTAGTCGTTTTTGAGTTACAGAGGTTAGAGGACATGTTTTTTTCGCTTACTTACAGCGAATAGACTATAGCGTTAAAGAAATATATTCAAATTATGTTGTCAAAGAATTTATTATGAGAGCAATTATGACTGTGGCGTAATGTTCAACGTACCTTCTATTGTGATGGTTCCGGCAGCGTATTTACGGTAATTGAAATGTCGCTTGCCTGTGGTTTTAAAGTCATAATAGCCCTAATAGTTATATAAATCAAAGTGTAATTACTGTGAAATTCAAATTCTTAATTCTCATATCCAGTACTAAACATTCTTTGTGTTTGAAACCTAAGTTAAATTGTACGAAACTAGGTAAATAAACATGTATTCGGGCAATTCGTTTTAACCTTTTCAAGCATTTATGACGCAGAGGTTGCCAGATTAGCATTAAGATATATAGTTCTCTCACTCTTATAATTACCTCTCCAAAATTAGTTTTCTGCCCACAGCTAACAGACAACTGCAGAGGTTGACGTAACTAAACTAAATGTTTCTAAATACCCCTGATGGTAACAAAGGCTTTAAAGTATCCCCAATAGGCTCAAAATCGCGTCATATGTCGGAGAGGGTTAATAAGTTTCGTAGAGATTTTCCGGAAGGCCTTATTTTGGTCTTTAACTCAGGCTCATTATTGGTTTTATAATTTTATTTTAGGTTCTTGTTTGACTGTTGTATAGATGACTTACTTGTTAGTGAGCTGTATATATAATTGACTGTTGTATAGATGACTTACTTGTTACTGAGCTGTATATATAATTGACTGTTGTATAGATGACTTACTTGTTAGTGAGCTGTATATATAATTGACTGTTGTATAGATGACTTACTTGTTAGTTAGCTGTATATATAATTGACTGTTGTATAGATGACTTACTTGTTAGTGAGCTGTATATATAATTGACTGTTGTATAGATGACTTACTTGTTAGTGAGCTGTATATAATTGACTGTTGTATAGATGACTTACTTGTTAGTGAGCTGTATATATAATTGACTGTTGTATAGATGACTTACTTGTTAGTGAGCTGTATATATAATTGACTGTTGTATAGATGACTTACTTGTTAGTGAGCTGTATATATAATTGACTGTTGTATAGATGACTTACTTGTTAGTGAGCTGTATATATAATTGACTGTTGTATAGATGACTTACTTGTTACTGAGCTGTATATATAATTGACTGTTGTATAGATGACTTACTTGTTAGTGAGCTGTATATATAATTGTTTTGAGCTAGCCTTGCCCATTCCCGGTCAAGGCTCATTTCCAACTCCAATACATTTTCTGAATTTACAACATAATCGGGCAGGCTGCTCCATATATTTACTACTCGATAGTTAGGGGAGACTGACCGTTTGTTTGGTCTATTAATTCATGTATTCATATATTTTTTTAGTTTCCTCCCTAGACCTCCATCAAGCTTAGAAAACACCCCCTAGACCCCCCGTCAAGATAAATTTGTACATTTTTCCGTAGACAAATATCCCGGCCGAAGGCCGGTTCCTCTTAAAATTGAAGGCTCGCTATCGCTCGCCAGGAAATAATCGACACCTAAATGGCACGAAAGGTCTTAAAATTGAAAACGGAATTGGGCGAAAGGTGTTCAAATCGCCAAACTAATGGGCTTATAATCTCAAAAACTAGTGGGGCTAAACATTGGGGAGAAGGGAGTCCAGAAAAACGGTCTGCCTCCCCTTAAACGAGAATTTCTTAATGCTTAACCTGGCCTTACCTCCTTGGTCCTCTTACTATGACCTTTATAATAATGGAATTGTGATGAATATTCATTAATATTCAATTAGAAGCACTTGCAACTTGGATGCAATAAATATAGCAATATAAATAACATTATATGTGGTATCTTGAGTATATTTTTAGGAGTTAACCCTTTGAGTACCAGCGACGTGTGTTATATTATATTCTAGCTATATTTACACGATATTATGCAGCGTTGTTGTTGTTGTTGTTGTTCCCCAAGCTGCCTGGCCGAACAGCCCCAAGGCCCCGAGCAATTCAAAGGCCATAACCGAGTGCCCCCACAGAACCCTCCCCGCCGACCACAATAAAGCCTGGGTGACCGAAGCCACTCCATGGCGGGGGGTTGAGGAGGGTGCGGAAACGCCCGGGAAACCAAAGCCCCACCCAGGGCCCTGTGCCCCTCAGCAATTATGAAGAGAAAGTTGAGGGGCAAGGGAAAAATGTGACGCTTTGGCTTCCAATCTTGGTAGAATGGGAGGTCAATCCACGGAAGAGACGCCGTCACTCGAGATCTAGAAAATATATAAGTTAAAGGAAAAGTCAGAGTAAGCTATGGGTATGGCAGAGATTGCTCAGCTCTCACTCTGATAGACCAGCCCATCACCATATATCACCATCATATTATGCAGCGTTGGAAGGATCTGTGGTAGTTAAAAGGGTTAGTTAAGATAGTTTGAAGCCTTATTATTGCTAGAGGTCCTTCTTAAGCTGAATAAAATAGTCTAATAGTTGCCAGAATATGAGGAAAAGGACGTCCCTGGTACTCAACGGGTTAACCGGATAATATATTTATGAAATAATGGCCCTGTTCCAATGTTTCTTCGTTCCGAGGAAGGCTTTTATAGATGATTACGTACCGGTAATGTGCTATTTTTTCAATCTTCTCCGGTTATACCCTACAAAAACTATCAAAATGTGTTAGTATTATTAATCTTGCATTATTTATATACCAATTCAACTATAAACCTTTCAACTAACCTACTTTGAAGACAAAACCCAGCATCATTTTGTGTGTAAACTATAAACCTTTCAACTAACCTACTTTGAAGAAAAAACCCAGCATCCTTTTGTGTGTAAACTGCTTAAAACGAAAATTCAATTCGTGTTTGTAATTGCATAATTGCTAACACTAATTGTGTACTCTAAACATGGTCAAGTGTCATTTAAGGGGAGATATCCACTTGAGGGATTTTTTCTGGACCTCTTTCTCCCTCATGTTTAGCCCCATTGCTTTTGAGATTTTAAGACCTTCGTCCTAGTAGTTTGGATATTTTAAGACATTTTGCCCCATTGCTGTCAATTTTAAGACCTTTCGTGCCGTTAAGGTGTCGATTTTTTCCTGGCGAGCGATAGCGAGCCTGTAATTTAAGAGCAACCGGCCTCCGGCCTGGACATTTTTCTACCGAAAAATGTACAAATTTATCTTGAAAGGGGGTCTAGGGGATGTAATTTTAAGCTTGATGAAAAAGTAGGGAACAAACTAAATACCTCTCCTTAATGATGGATATCCCACTAATTTAAACCAGAGTAACCTTATAACATTGAAGAGCAACGTGTATGTCGAAGCAACATTGAGGGGAGGCAGACCGTTTTTCTGGACCCCCTTCTCCCTAATGTTTAGCCCCACTAGTTTTAAGATTATAAGACGTTCGCACCATTAGTTTGGCGATTTTAACACCTTTCGCCCCATTTCGTTGTCAATTTTAAGGCCTTTCGTGCCATTTAGGTGTCGATTATTTCCTGGCGAGTGATAGTGAGCCTGAAATTTTAAGAGGAACTGGCCTTCGGCCGGGACATTTTTCTACCGAAAAATTTACAAATTTTATCTTAAAGGGGGGTCTAGGGGGTGTTTTTCTAAGCTTGATGGAGGTCTAGGGAGGAAACTAAAAATATATATGAATAAATGAATTGATAGACCAAACAAACGGTCTGCCTCCCCTTAACATAACCTGTTCTAATTTTGTTGATGGCAAATTTGATGTCTTGGTAACTAATGAACAAATTATGAAGCTACTCTGTCTCTGCATCCTCGTATTGATAACTTTTCATTATTAGCAACATATTTTGCAACTCAAGCTTCGTAGGTAAATCAGTCGTTAAAATTAAGATACGGCAATTAAGGGGGGTGACCTGCTTTTTTCTCTTTCTCTAGCTTTTATCCATTCGGCCCCATTCAGCCTACTGTTTTAAGACGCATTATCCCCTTCCAGGTGTCAATATCTTCCTGGCGAGCGATAGCGAGCGAGCATTGTATTGAGAAATTCGGTTTCGAAGACATTTTTCTATCGAAAAATGTACAAATTTAGCCTGCTATCAAAAACATTTAATAAAATATGCTGGCTCGCTACCGCTCGCCAGGAATAAATCGACATCTGGATGGAGGTAAACGTCTTAAAAAGTAGGCTGAATGGGGCCGAATTGATACAACCTAGAGAGAGAGAGAGAAAACAAATAAATGAGGTGACCCCCCCCCTTAATATGATGTTTACAGGTTCAACATCCTTATAGCCTGTAACTCGCAAGTGATCACGTGAGCGCAGTAACCGATTATTATTTATTTGTGATTAATAGTATTTCAATCGCAAAATGTAATATAGAAATTAGAGTTTGAATGTACTATTTGAGCAAAATAGAATTTTATTACTCATTTCAGAGTAGTAAAACACAGTTTTAATAATTGATTGCAATATGGAGGCTGTATGAAAACAGGGTAGCACAATTCTCACAATAGAAGCCCCTCTTTATTAGCTACTGGCGTTTTCTTTATGGTGAAAGTAATTATAGGAGGAAAGTGGAAATATGAGCTGGGGTCTATTAGTTTATTTGTGGCCTCATTAGTTTGTTCTGAGAGAGCGAGTGTGTGTGTGTGTGTGTGTGTGAGGGGTGAGCCTCTGATTGTACACACTGATGAAAAAGAGGGAATGAAGGAGTGGGAGAGAGCTTGTGTGCGTGTATCCGTTTGTGTATGTGTGTGTGTGTGTATGTGGAGTGAGCTTGGGGGTGTATTTGACAATGACAAAGAGGGAATGAATCAGTGGAGAGAAACCAAGTGTGTGTGTGTGTGTGTGTGTGTGTGTGTGTGTGTGTGTGTGTGTGTTTGCCTGTGTGTTTGCCTGTGTGTTTGCCTGTGTGTGTTTGCCTGTATATGTGTGTAGGGTGGGAGAGTGAGATCATGGGTGTAGTTGAGAAAATAATACTAATACAATAAATGCCAATAGCCTACTGGGCCAACCCTGGAACGGTTTAAAGGGGTAAAGAGGTTAACAGTACATATATAAAAAGGGAAAACACAATCAAAACATGGCCACTGTAAAAAACAAAGAAAGGAAGTTTACTATTAAAAGAGACCAGAAGAGATGACTAGAAGTAGAATGTATTATTTAATGACGAAAAAGATCAAATTAATAAGCGGAGAGAGAGAGAGAGAGGTGGGGTCGAGTGAGTGAGTGAGCCTTTGCGTGTGTGGGAGGTTAAGTGTTTACGCGTAGTTGATGGTGAAGAGGGGAAACTAAGTGTGTGGAGAGAAAAGCAAATGTGAGTGAGGAGAGAGTGAGAGAATGTGTTGAGTGAGTGGTTGACATAGGTAGGGAGAGTGTGTGAGTGAGTGGTTGACAGAGGCAGGGAGAGTGTGTGAGTGAGTGGTTGACAGAGTAACGTAACTTAGCGTGAGTGGGTAAATTAGTTGAGTATGTACAGGTAGGGGTGAAAATGCATGTGTGTGGGTGAATGAGTACAGTATATTGGGGTGAGAGTGTATGTGTGTGGGTGAATGTGTACAGTATATTGGAGTGAGAGTGTATGTTGGTGTGTGAATGAGTACAGTATATTGGGGTGAGAGTTTATGTGTGTGTGAGTGAATGAGTACAGTATATTGGGGTGAGAGAGTGTGTGTGTGTGTGTGGGTGTGAGAGTGTATATGTGTGTGGGTGAATGAGTACAGTATATTGGGGTGAGAATGTGTGTGTGGGTGAATGAGTACAGTATATTGGGGTGAGAGTGTATGTGTGTGTGGGTGAATGAGTACAGTATATTGGGGTGAGAGTGTATGTGTGTGTGGGTGAATGTGTACATTATATTGGGGTGAGAGTGTGTGTGTGTGTGTGGGTGAATGTGTACAGTATAATGGGGTGAGAGTGTATGTGTGTGTGGGTGAATTAGTACAGTATATTGGGGTGAGAGTGTATATGTGTGTGTGGGTGAATGTGTACAGTATATTGGGGTGAGAGTGTACATGTGTGTGGGTGAATGAGTACAGCATATTGGGGTGAGAATGCATGTGTGTGGGTGAATGTGTACAGTATATTGGAGTGAGAGTGTATATGTGTGGGTGAATGAGCACAGTATATTAGGTTGAGAGGTGAATGTGTACGGTATATTGGGGTGAGAGTGTGTGTGCTGTGTGTGAATGTGTACAGTATATTGGGGTGAGGGAGAGAGTGGCATGGTACAGAGATAAATGAAAGCATGGAGTGAGAGGCATAAACCCTTTCACTAAATTGACGCTAAGCTTGTGTTCAACCCTTCAGCACCGCGCCGTGGCGTTATTTTATTTTCATTCTGGCTAACAGTTTGACGATTTTAGTCAGCTTAAGAAGGACCTGTAAGAATGAAAAGGGCCAATACTCTCAACTAACCTTTTGGCAGCCACAGGTCCTCCCTAAGTTGAGTAAAATCGTCTAGTGATAGCAAGAACCAAAGGAAGGCATTATGTAGTGGAACTGAATTGGTTAACCCCTTGGGGATCAGGACATGTTTTTGACAGTTTAGTCTGGCTATTATTAGACGATTTTATTCAGTTTAGGAAGAACTTGTGGGAGCTAGCCAGTTAATTGAGACTTTTTACCCCTTTCATACTTGGAGATTCTTTGTTTATTTAATTGCATTCAATCGTTAAATAACTGCGTAATAAATCGTAGACTTGTGCAGCATTCTTTGATTATATAACTGTCTTCGTGGTGCAATACATAAGTGTGTTGATTTTCGGTGTGAGCGTCCTGGGTTCGAATCCCCGGACTGCCAGATGTGTTTGTTAATTTCATTAATCGAGTTTAGGAGTTAAGTTGGTTAGTGGAGAGAACATAATAAATAACCAGAATATGATGTCAAAATACGCCCTCGAATACTTGAAGCGTAAATATAGCTACATCCAGACGAGTTTTTTTCAGCTTAGGATGAACCTGTTAAAGTAATCAAGTATTTCCTAAGCTGCTTAAAAACCTCTGACAATAGCATTAACAAAGTTAATCTTGGTGTGATTGACCGGGTTATGAGTAAGACACAAAGACAGATAAAAATTTGTTCTGTAAATAATGTGTGTGTAACTTTAAACGCATACATTTTCGAAATTTATGGGTTTAAAAATATGCGAAATGGGCAATTTAAATGTTATATACAGTATTTAACACTCCACGAGCGGCTAGGTCGGTAACTTCTACTACCTGCCAAGCGGGTAGTTTTACCCTAAACGAGCTTATTTCCGTGCTCTTTTTCATGCATAAACAAGAGCCAGAGCGTAATACAATTATGTATCCCTGAAAGGGCGATAATTGAGCTTTCCAATGACACCAGAACCATCCTTCTACGACCACGCGCTCTCTTGCAACGATCGTGCAACACCAAGGAAAAATCGCTAAAATACGGTAATTTCCTTACATAATTCCCTGTGTAGCGAGGTAGTGAGTCTGGATGTGTGTGGAGGGGAGAGCAGTTGCCGCACGGGAGCTTTGCCGAACGGTCAGAGCCGACCTACGCTCCTCCCACCGCTCGTCTCTCTCTCAGAGCCAATTATTGCTCAAAATTGCACACAGCCTTAAGTCGGTCCCCGCCACATAGTCCTTGGTTCTCTAGACCGCCTTAAGTCGGTCCCCGCTAAAGAGGGGTTAAGTATTTGGGCAGTGTGTTGAGTAAAGATGGGAGTATGGATGAAGAAGTGCGGGAGAGGGTGCAACAGGGGAAGAGGGTTGTAGGAACGCTGAAAGCAGTAACAAGAAATAGGGTGGTTAGCATGGAAGTAAAGAAGTCCTTGCATGACAGTGTGGTAATCACGACATTGACTTACGCGACTGAAGCATGGACGTTGGTCAACAGACTCAAACCAAGAATGAGAGGGGTTGAAATGAGTTACTTGAACAGTGCGTGCGGAGTTACATAGAGGGATAGACAGACGAATGAGGAAGTACAAGAGAGGTGTGGTGTGGATGTGGATGCGCTGGAAAGTATGAAAAGGCACACCTTGAGATGGTTCGGCCATGTGAAATGAATGGGAAGCGAGAGAATGACTAAGAGAGTATACGAGAGTGAGGTGGAAGGAAAGAGAGGGTGAGGTAGACCAAGTGAGAGGTGGAAAGATGGTGTTAGGAAGTATATGAGTGAAGGCGGTGCTGGATTGGACGAGGGGCGTCGACTGACTGGGGACAGAGGTGCAAGGGGCCATTTCGTTCGTGACCACTCCTTCGAGGATTACGGCATCCGTCAATAGATAGATAGATAGATATTTATATACCCTGGTAACGGCATTGGGAATAATAATTTAATCTATTATGATCATAGAAAAGTCAGTCACTATCTATATACCCAATTATTAGATATACAGTACTTATTTTATACTCCTGATGTTTTGCAATGTAGGTACAATACAACAAGTAAAAGTATTAATGTAAGCATATATTAGAATATTTGTTAAATGGAATTCCTATCTCAGCACAATTATGATATACAATACAGTAGGACAAGGCCATCAAAGTCAACGAACACCACCAGCACCCTCGACGCCCCCAACGGCATCACCGCTTAACGAGTCAGAAGAGAGGCTCATTTACTCCCAAGCTCCCAAATCCACCAGGAAATATCCTGCTACATGAAGGAGGTAGACTTGAAGGAACTAGACATCAGCCATATCGTGGGTAAAGAAATTAACAGTGCCGTGAATGCTTGAATGGAGCGTTCAACCCATATGACCGAAAATATTTATATTTTTATACAGAGTTGGAAGGTTTCGACTCTCTTTAATTGTTTACCCCTGAACCAGTGCCCCTCTTGTTGCCGTGTATGGAGCCCTCCAACCTCACAAAGCGCCCTTCACCCAATCAGAGCCCTGAGCAAGAGCTGGAAAATGGAGGAAGCTGTTTGGCCGGGTTCCCCACAAGTTGCACACCACCAAAAACACCCCGACCTTCGCTCTCCTCACGGATTAGAGCTGGAAACCATAATCCCCCCTGGCCTGTGATTGGGCAGGCCACACGATCTAGGCCGGGGCCATATATGGGCCGGAAAAACACTTCTCAACACAGAAGTTTGTACACTCGTCACGAGAAGAGTACTTACTTCCCTCCCTCCTCACTACACCTTCAGCACCACCAGACCTCCCCTGCTTCAGAAGCCATTATGGACCTAAAAGACATTGAAAAAGACAATTGTTACAGATAGGCCGGACAAGCACTTTAAAGAAAGAAATCTCAAGTCCACAGCTAAACCCTGCCCTGCAGGAGGAGATCGATAACCGTGTGGAGCTGCAGGAGCTGAAAGACTGGCTGAACCCAATTGACGACTACTTTGAGCAGCTGAGTTGGTTGTGGCAAAAGGAGCTCCCCAGGATGATATGTGAATGGCAGAAGGATTCCCGTAAAGCCAACCAAGCAAAAGTCCTGCACTCTACGGTAACGTCGTCTTCAGGAAAGAGCCAGCTGTATGCCACCCCTAGTAGACGATGACGAGAAAGCCAGGGAAGCAGCATCTAGGACAACCTCTACCCCTGACCCTTTTCATTTCTTTTCTGAACACCTCCACCCCCATTAGTCAATAAAACTTTGGACGCCGTCAAGGTAGGCCGAGCCTGTCCCCCAGCTACCAAGCTTTCAACACCCTTAGTCAAGTCTGTATCCCGCGGCAGCACCCTTGCATTTCCCCAATTGCTAGAACTCCCCCTATAAACAGCTAGGCCGAGTAACTCCATGTTACTCGCCCTGCAATTTCCCCCCTAATTGTAGAATAGATTCGCCCAAACAAACTGCCAAAGGACAAGGACACAGAAGCAGCCTGCATGACCTGAAACACCTGGACTAGGAGAACCTAGCGTCTACTCATAGGCTATGAGGCCCGCTAGGCCAAGTTAGTCCCCTAGTTGACCTGACATCCAGCCAGCCCAAGCCACCACGTCCCTAGGTGTTTATCAGGAGTTGCAAGGAACGTCACGGTCTTCCTACTCTGTTGATTTATATGTGCAGATATATTTTATTTACTTTGTGTATAATCTGAGCTTGTGTTGATATTGTATACATACATGTATGTCCATGTGTACAATAAATAGTCTGTGTTTGTACAGTATATTGTATTTCTACCAGTTAGAGA
This sequence comes from Paralithodes platypus, assembly GCA_032716605.1. Lineage (NCBI taxonomy): Eukaryota > Metazoa > Arthropoda > Malacostraca > Decapoda > Lithodidae > Paralithodes > Paralithodes platypus. The sequence goes on along the minus strand of CM064498.1, from coordinate 4,535,548 downwards.
CCCCACTATAGGTTTCTACCCCAATAATATGGGCAATTCAAATACAAAGGTGTGCTATATTTGTTATGCAAAGCAATTATTATACACCAATTATTTGAACCAAGTCAGTTAGTCAATATAATCAATATTGAATGCACGAATTTACAGTACAGACACGCAACATCAAACACACGACACATAATTCAGGAAAATCTATGATGTTGATTGGTAGCATTCCGATATTGATGGTCGATGGTCAGTTGCAGAGTCCAGTAGCATCACGAGTACAGTCACAGTCAGAAATTCAGATACCTTTTGAACCCTTTAAGGCGAGAAGGTCGGGGTTTTTTCTGGACACCCTTCTCCCTCATGCTTTGCCCTATTAGTATTGAGATTTTAAGACGTTCGGCCCATTTGTTTGTTGATTTTAAGACCTTTTGCCCCTTGTCTTTGCCATTATTCAGACCGTTTCGTGTCACTTAGGTGTTGATTTTCCCCTGGCGAGCGATATACAGTATAGCGAACCTGTAATTTAGGAGGAACCAGTCTTCGACTGGGACATTTTTCTACCAAAAAAATATACAAATATGTCTTGAAGTGGGGTCCTGTTTTTTGTTTGTTTGTTTGAAGGAGATCTAGGGATGAAAAAAAAATAAAAAAAATCGACCACAAAATTAAGGTTTTTAGTTGATTCCCTAGACTTCCATCAAGCTTAAAATAACTCCCCCTAGACGCCCTTTCAAGATATATTTGCACATTTTTCGGTAGAAAAATGTCCCGGACGAAGGCTGATTCCCCTTAAATTACAGGCTCGCTATCGCTCGCCAGGAAAAAATCGACACCTAAATGGCACGAATGGTCTTAAAATTGACAGAAATGGGGCAAGGGGTCTTAAAATCGCCAAACTAATGGGGCGAAGGTCTTAAAATCTCAAAAGAAATGGGGCTAGACATGAGGGAGAAAGGGGTCAAGAAAAAAGTCCCTCAAGTGGAAATCTTCCCTTAATTACTGAACCCCCACTGTACTGGCGACGTCTCTTTATTTATCTTTATTTATTATCTTTTTATTTATCTTTTTATATTATTATAACTGTATTTAAAACGATTTCGTACAGTTTAAGAAGGACCTGTGGTAGTAAAAAGGGTTAAGTGAGGTACTTCGAAGCCTGTTAATTACTGAAGGCCCTTTTTAAACTGAATAAGATCGTTAAATAGTAGCCAGAAAACAAGTTAAAAGGACGGCACCGGTACAGAAAGGGTTAGACTTCGGAAATGCAAATACAATCGGGGTCATCAATTGTAATATATTTCGAACTCTCCAGCTACTTAAGGGGAGGTTTTTAGTTGATTCCCTAGACTTCCATCAAACTTAAAATTACTCCCCCTAGATCCCCTTTCAAGATAAATTTGTACATTTTTCGGTAGAAAAATGTCCCGGCCGAAGGCCGATTCCCCTTAAATTACAGGCTCGCTATCGCTCGCCAGGAAAAAATCGACACCTAAATAGCACGAATGGTCTGAAAATTGACAGAAATGGGGCGAGGGTTCTTAAAATCGCCAAACTAAAGGGGCGAACGTCTTAAAATCTCAAAAGCAATGGGGCTAAACATGAGGGAGAAAGGGGTCCAGAAAAAAATCCTCCAGGTGGAATTCTCCCCTTAAACGAACTTCCGAAATGCATAAGGTAGAGATTTAAAGAAATTCAGTTGAGTTCGCGATAGCTTCGAAATTTATAGACAACATTAAAGATGGTGATTGGAAACCTTAAGGGGGGTCACCCGCTTTTCTTCTCTTCTTTTCTCTCTTTCTTTGGCTTGTATCAATTCGGCCCCATTCAGCCTACTGTTTTAAGACGTTTACTCCCATCCAGGTGTCAATACTTTCCTGGCAAGCGATAGCGAGCCAGCTTATTTTATTCATATTTTATTCTGACAGCAAGCTAAATTTGTAAATTTTTGGATAGAATTTTTTTTCCGGCAAAACCGGATTTCTCCATTCAATGCTGGCTTGCTATCGCTCGCCAGGAAAAAATCGACACCTGGATGGAAATAAACATCTTAAAACAACAGTCTGAATGGGGCCGAATGGATACAAGCCAGAAAAAGAGAGAAAAGGAGAGAAAGAGAAAAAAAAACAGGTGTCCCCACTTAAGGGGACAACCCCCCCCCCCCCCCCAAATGTTAAGTTATTTTTGTTTTGTCTAAAAAGCTTCTCTCAACATAGGAGAATAGCATAGGAGGGCATAAACACCCATATAACATCCTTAACCCTCCCCCCCCCCCCCCCCCCCCCCCCGCCCCCGCCCCCTGCACCTCGCACAACCAAAATGTCATGATTTTTTTTTGGGGGGGTCTAAAATGCTTCTTTCAACAATGGAGAATAACATAAGAGGGCATAAACACCCATATGACATAACTATGACATCAATCCCCCCCCCCCCCCTCCCCCCAAAAAAACCACTGACATACACCTATGATTATGTATTATGAAGAGGCTGCATATAGAAAAATACTAGTTTACCCTAAATTACTGGCTAGTTTACGTTTTCTCTCTAATACCTAAATCAGAAAACTTAGTTTTTATGAGTAACTTAGCCATTTTTTTTTCATGACACACCACCAGAAAATTGAGATTTTACTTTCGTCTGCGATTTCCCAGTCATATATTGGCAACTTCCAAGTGTAACTACTCCATTGTATTGTATTGGAGCTGCTTGTAAACGCTCTTGTTAACACATACTGGTTGTGCCTTCATCATGTAATGTTTTGTTTTTCGATAGACGTACATTTTATGACCTCGAAATCTCATGACGTATTGGAAATTTTAAGAAAAACGAAGTTACACGCTCTTCGTATGGTAATCGAGTATTTACATGTAACAGCAGGTGTCTCTAAGACAAATAATAAGACAGCAGGAAGTTGTGACTTCATCATGACGTCATGATGTCATGATGTCATGACGTACCACATTCTCATGCTCCCACAAAGTCCGCATTGATAATTTGATTATACCCTGAAAGTATCGAGGTGAAAGATATAATAATTGTTTTTGTTATTATTTGTTTAATGTTAGAGGGTGTGTAGTCCCCTTAAGGGGATTTTTTCTAGTGTGATCCCTAGACCTCCTTCAAGCTGAAAAAATTTATCTTTGAGAAAAATTTGTGAAATTTTATCGGTAAACATATTTCACGCTCCTCCTAAATTGCAGGCGCACTATCGCTCACCATGAATGAAACGACACTTAGGCCTAAATGGCAAAAACATATTTTATAATCGCCATACTAATGGGGTGAATATCTTAACATTTCAAAACTAATGGGGCTAAGCATGAGAGAGAAGGGATCAAGAACCCCCCGCTTCCCCCCCGCCCCCCATCTTAATTAGGATAGTTTGTACACCCTTGAAGCCTATAGATCTTTCCTAATATACATACAATTACTTATTTATAGCCCGAATCAAATAATGAAGAAATGATTGTGTCTTCATATCTGGACTACGAAAGGCCTTCCCTAATCTTTATACAAAATTGTCTCGCGTTAGCCATAATGCATGCAAACAAGATATAATGTTACTTGAGGTAGTTTTACATAATTTAACCCTTTTAGCACGATGACGTAATGTTCGTCTTGTTCTGGTTAACCATTAAGGGGACGTGTTTTTATTTTCCTCTCTCTCTCTCTCTCTCTCTCTCTCTCTCTCTCTCTCTCTCTCTCTCTCTCTCTCTCTCTCTCTCTCTCTCTCTCTCTCTCTCTCTCTCCCTCCGAGGACAGCCATGAACATAAATGTAGATCCGACAAGAACCAAAAATATTATTAAAGAGCGTTCCGTGAGTTCTAAAATAACAAATTTAAAGGTTTTCTATGCAAATGCTCGTAGCATACGCAATAAATTTTCAGATTTAGAGGAGCTAGTGTTTACAGAAAATTATGATGTGATTGGCATAACAGAATCTTGGCTCAATACAGAAGATAGACTTTTTAGCAGAGTATTCACTTCCCGGTTATGTAATGTTTGAGAAAAGCCGAATAAATCGAAATGGAGGTGGCGTTTTACTTTATATCAAAGAAAGTCTAACCCTACCCTCTTGTTAAAACCTCAAATTGTGAACGTCGACGCATCTTTTGTGCTAATAAAGAATAATAAAGGTACAAAAATAATACTTGCATTAATATACAGACCTCCAGCTCAATCAGTGCAAACTGACCGAGAAATTTATGAACAAATTGCAGATGTAAGTAACTCACAAGATACCGTAATTTTTGGCGACTTTAATTTACCTGTGACCAAGTGGGGCGATACTCTTACTTCACACTCCGGACATGACTTGTATACGAACTTGCAAGAGAGTTCGCTTTATCAATTTGTTCGAACGCCGACCCGTGGTAATAACGTTCTTGACATTGTACTTGCAACAAAAGAAGAATTAATAGAGAATTTGAATGTTGGTGATGAATTCAGTAACAGCGACCATCGTACGATAACTTTCACTTTAAAGTTTACTAGTAACGAACCAAATAGTAGCATCGAAAAAGTCCCTAATTTCAAGAAAGCAAACTTCCATAAACTTAGAGCTATGTTTAAAGAAACTGACTGGAGCTTTTTTATTCACAATAACGACATAAATACATCTTGGAAGTTATTTGAAGCCACTTACCTAAAAGCAGTGCAAGACTGCATACCATCGAAAATACGGCGTCCAAGCCATAATAATAAGCCCAAATGGTGGAATAAAGATATTTCAAACTGCCTGCTTGCTAAAAAAAATTTGCTAATGATAGATTAAAATCCTCACAAAATGACGAAGAACGGCTGAAATTTGTAGAGCTACGACGCAAAGCCAAAAAGTTAATTAAGCAAAGTAAAAAGACCTTAGAGTTACATATTGCGAATCAAAGTAAAACAAACCCGAAAGAATTCTATAATTATATCAGAAAGAAAAAAGTAGTTACTTCAACTGTTGGACCGTTAGTCGATGAAAATGGAGAATACACCAAAGACGAAGTACAAATGAGTAATGCCCTCAATACCTTCTTTGCATCAGTTTTTACAACAGAAGACCTCAGTGATATCCCTACACCATCGCCGATTCAGATTGATAATTCAGATGTTCTAAGCAATATCACCGTTACAGAGAGAGAAGTATTGAATTGTTTAGATAAACTCAAGGTAAATAAAACGCCTGGACCTGATACAATCTCGCCTAGAGTTCTAAAGGAAGCTAAGGATGAGCTCTCCAAACCACTGACATTACTATTCAATAAATCCTTGCAGTCTGGAACTATGCCCGATCAGTGGAAGCTAGCCAACGTAACACCGATATTCAATCCCTACCCAGTAACTATCGTCCAATTAGCTTAACCTCAGTTGTATTTTAAATGCTAGAAACGGTCATACGAGACCGACTCGTAAATCACTTAGAGGAAAATAACATACTTAAAGATACTCAACACGGCTTTCGTAAAAAACGTTCCTGTTTAACAAACCTCTTAGACTTCTTTCACGATATCCTCAACCTCTACGATGAGAGTAAAGCTGTAGATATTATATACCTTGATTTTCAAAAGGCCTTTGACAAAGTTCCCCACAAACGTTTACTGCTAAAACTAAAAGCGCATGGAATACAAGACGGTGTGTTGAAATGGATAGAAAATTGGCTCAGCGACAGAAAGCAAAGAGTAGTCATAAACGGTAAGGCATCTAAATGGACCAATGTAAGTAGCGGGGTACCCCAGGGATCGGTACTAGGACCAATTCTCTTTCTAATTTACATCAACGACATAGATGAGGGTCTCACCTGTACAATCTCAAATTTGCTGACGATACAAAAATTGCAAATAGCGTACTCTCAAAAGAACAAGTTGACAATATGCAACACAATCTAGATAAATTGTCATGTTGGGCCCAAATTTGGCAAATGAGTTTCAATGCGGATAAATGTAAAGTACTACATATCGGATACCTAAATGAGAAAGCAAACTATTCGATGAATGGCACTCAGCTTAAGAATGTAAACAGAGAAACCGATCTGGGAGTAACAATATCGAGTAACCTAAAACCGAGTCAACAATGTTCAGAAGTTGTTAAGAAGGCAAACAAAATAATTGGCTTTATAGGCAGGTCATTTGAGCATAAATCCAAAGAAGTTATCCTAACCCTTTACAATTCCTTAGTCCGCCCTCTTCTGGAATACTGCGTTCAATCCTGGTGCCCTTATTACCAAAAAGATATAAACAAGCTAGAACGAGTTCAACGTTAGAGTTACCAAAATGATACCTAGCCTAAAGAACAAACCATACGAAGAGCGTCTTAGAGAATTAAATCTATTTCCTTTAACCCAGCGCAGATTAAGAGGTGACTTAATTCAAGTGTTCAAAATCATCATAGGCATCGACAATATGAACTCTAGTAAGTACTTCACTATCGACCAATCTAATTACACGCGGGGAAACGGTTGCAAAATTATTGGTAAATCTTTTAACTCACACGAATCTAAAAATTTCTTCTTCAATCGAGTTGTCAACTTGTGGAATGGGCTTCCCCGAACGTTATAGACTGCATCACCGTTGATTCATTTAAACTCCGCCTAGACAAATATCTCGCATCAAACCCGCGACTGACTGCGTTTGTAAATGAATAACTTTATTTTATCGCCCCCCTCAGTTACTAACCCATTTGTCCCCTACTAACTTCCTAATCCTGCCACGGACATTAGTTCCAGGGCAGTAATTCCCTTTCCAATGTTCCCTTACCCACTCTAAACCACTGTTTGGACACTTGATCCTCAGTGTTTTGGAGGACAAGCAACCTAGAAGGGTCACTAGATCTGTTGTTGCTTGATTTCCTTTGTACTCCTTTGTACTCCTTTGTACTCTCTCTCTCTCTCTCTCTCTCTGTATATACTGTATATATATATATATATAAGGCCATAATAATAAGCCCAAATGGTGGAATAAAGATATTTCAAACTGCCTGCTTGCTAAAAAATTTGCTAATGATAGATTAAAAATCCTCACAAAATGACGAAGAACGGCTGAAATTTGTAGAGCTACGACGCAAAGCCAAAAAGTTAATTAAGCAAAGTAAAAAGACCTTAGAGTTACATATTGCGAATCAAAGTAAAACAAACCCGAAAGAATTCTATAGTTATATCAGAAAGAAAAAAGTCGTTACTTCAACTGTTGGACCGTTAGTCGATGAAAATGGAGAATACACCAAAGACGAAGAACAAATGAGTAATGCCCTCAATACCTTCTTTGCATCAGTTTTTACAACAGAAGACCTCAGTGATATCCCTACACCATCGCCGATTCAGATTGATAATTCAGATGTTCTAAGCAATATCACCGTTACAGAGAGAGAAGTATTGAATTGTTTAGATAAACTCAAGGTAAATAAAACGCCTGGACCTGATACAATCTCGCCTAGAGTTCTAAAGGAAGCTAAGGATGAGCTCTCTAAACCACTGACATTACTATTCAATAAATCCTTGCAGTCTGGAACTATGCCCGATCAGTGGAAGCTAGCCAACGTAACACCGATATTAAAAAAAGGCAGCAAATCCCTACCCAGTAACTATCGTCCAATTAGCTTAACCTCAGTTGTATGTAAAATGCTAGAAACGGTCATACGAGACAGACTCGTAAATCACTTAGAGGAAAATAACATACTTAAAGATACTCAACACGGCTTTCGTAAAAAAACGTTCCTGTTTAACAAACCTCTTAGACTTCTTCCACGATATCCTCAACCTCTACGATGAGAGTAAAGCTGTAGATATTATATACCTTGATTTTCAAAAAGGCCTTTGACAAAGTTCCCCACAAACGTTTACTGCTAAAACTAAAAGCGCATGGAATACAAGACGGTGTGTTGAAATGGATAGAAAATTGGCTCAGCGACAGAAAGCAAAGAGTAGTCATAAACGGTAAGGCATCTAAATGGACCAATGTAAGTAGCGGGGTACCCCAGGGATCGGTACTAGGACCAATTCTCTTTCTAATTTACATCAACGACATAGATGAGGGTCTCACCTGTACAATCTCAAAATTTGCTGACGATACAAAAATTGCAAATAGCGTACTCTCAAAAGAACAAGTTGACAATATGCAACACAATCTAGATAAATTGTCATGTTGGGCCCAAATTTGGCAAATGAGTTTCAATGCGGATAAATGTAAAGTACTACATATCGGATACCTAAATGAGAAAGCAAACTATTCGATGAATGGCACTCAGCTTAAGAATGTAAACAGAGAAACCGATCTGGGAGTAACAATATCGAGTAACCTAAAACCGAGTCAACAATGTTCAGAAGTTGTTAAGAAGGCAAACAAAATAATTGGCTTTATAGGCAGGTCATTTGAGCATAAATCCAAAGAAGTTATCCTAACCCTTTACAATTCCTTAGTCCGCCCTCTTCTGGAATACTGCGTTCAATCCTGGTGCCCTTATTACCAAAAAGATATAAACAAGCTAGAACGAGTTCAACGTAGAGTTACCAAAATGATACCTAGCCTAAAGAACAAACCATACGAAGAGCGTCTTAGAGAATTAAATCTATTTCCTTTAACCCAGCGCAGATTAAGAGGTGACTTAATTCAAGTGTTCAAAATCATCATAGGCATCGACAATATGAACTCTAGTAAGTACTTCACTATCGACCAATCTAATTACACGCGGGGAAACGGTTGCAAAATTATTGGTAAATCTTTTAACTCACACGAATCTAAAAATTTCTTCTTCAATCGAGTTGTCAACTTGTGGAATGGGCTTCCCCGAAACGTTATAGACTGCATCACCGTTGATTCATTTAAACTCCGCCTAGACAAATATCTCGCATCAAACCCGCGACTGACTGCGTTTGTAAATGAATAACTTTATTTTATCGCCCCCTCAGTTACTAACCCATTTGTCACCTACTAACTTCCTAATCCTGCCACGGACATTAGTTCCAGGGCAGTAATTCCCTTTCCAATGTTCCCTTACCCACTCTAAACCACTGTTTGGACACTTGATCCTCAGTGTTTTGGAGGACAAGCAACCTAGAAGGGTCACTAGATCTGTTGTTGCTTGATTTCCTTTGTACTCCTTTGTACTCCTTTGTACTCTCTCTCTCTCTCTCTATATATATATATATATATATATAAGGCCATAATAATAAGCCCAAATGGTGGAATAAAGATATTTCAAACTGCCTGCTTGCTAAAAAATTTGCTAATGATAGATTAAAATCCTCACAAAATGACGAAGAACGGCTGAAATTTGTAGAGCTACGACGCAAAGCCAAAAAGTTAATTAAGCAAAGTAAAAAGACCTTAGAGTTACATATTGCGAATCAAAGTAAAACAAACCCGAAAGAATTCTATAGTTATATCAGAAAGAAAAAAGTCGTTACTTCAACTGTTGGACCGTTAGTCGATGAAAATGGAGAATACACCAAAGACGAAGAACAAATGAGTAATGCCCTCAATACCTTCTTTGCATCAGTTTTTACAACAGAAGACCTCAGTGATATCCCTACACCATCGCCGATTCAGATTGATAATTCAGATGTTCTAAGCAATATCACCGTTACAGAGAGAGAAGTATTGAATGTTTAGATAAACTCAAGGTAAATAAAACGCCTGGACCTGATACAATCTCGCCTAGAGTTCTAAAGGAAGCTAAGGATGAGCTCTCTAAACCACTGACATTACTATTCAATAAATCCTTGCAGTCTGGAACTATGCCCGATCAGTGGAAGCTAGCCAACGTAACACCGATATTAAAAAAAGGCAGCAAATCCCTACCCAGTAACTATCGTCCAATTAGCTTAACCTCAGTTGTATGTAAAATGCTAGAAACGGTCATACGAGACAGACTCGTAAATCACTTAGAGGAAAATAACATACTTAAAGATACTCAACACGGCTTTCGTAAAAAAAACGTTCCTGTTTAACAAACCTCTTAGACTTCTTCCACGATATCCTCAACCTCTACGATGGGAGTAAAGCTGTAGATATATACCTTGATTTTCAAAAGGCCTTTGACAAAGTTCCCCACAAACGTTTACTGCTAAAACTAAAAGCGCATGGAATACAAGACGGTGTGTTGAAATGGATAGAAAATTGGCTCAGCGACAGAAAGCAAAGAGTAGTCATAAACGGTAAGGCATCAAAATGGACCAATGTAAGTAGCGGGGTACCCCAGGGATCGGTACTAGGACCAATTCTCTTTCTAATTTACATCAACGACATAGATGAGGGTCTCACCTGTACAATCTCAAAATTTGCGGACGATACAAAAATTGCAAATAGCGTACTCTCAAAAGAACAAGTTGACGATATGCAACACAATCTAGATAAATTGTCATGTTGGGCCCAAATTTGGCAAATGAGTTTCAATGCGGATAAATGTAAAGTACTACATATCGGATACCTAAATGAGAAAGCAAACTATTCGATGAATGGCACTCAGCTTAAGAATGTAAACAGAGAAACCGATCTGGGAGTAACAATATCGAGTAACCTAAAACCGAGTCAACAATGTTCAGAAGTTGTTAAGAAGGCAAACAAAATAATTGGCTTTATAGGCAGGTCATTTGAGCATAAATCCAAAGAAGTTATCCTAACCCTTTACAATTCATTAGTCCGCCCTCTTCTGGAATACTGCGTTCAATCCTGGTGCCCTTATTACCAAAAAGATATAAACAAGCTAGAACGAGTTCAACGTAGAGTTACCAAAATGATACCTAGCCTAAAGAACAAACCATACGAAGAGCGTCTTAGAGAATTAAATCTATTTCCTTTAACCCAGCGCAGATTAAGAGGTGACTTAATTCAAGTGTTCAAAATCATCAAAGGCATCGACAATATGAACTGTAGTAAGTACTTCACTATCGACCAATCTAATTACACGCGGGGAAACGGTTGCAAAATTATTGGTAAATCTTTTAACTCACACGAATCTAAGAATTTCTTCTTCAATCGAGTTGTCAACTTGTGGAATGGGCTTCCCCGAAACGTTATAGACTGCATCACCGTTGATTCATTTAAACTCCGCCTAGACAAATATCTCGCATCAAACCCGCGACTGACTGCGTTTGTAAATGAATAACTTTATTTTATCCCCCCCTCAGTTACTAACCCATCTGTCCCCTACTAACTTCCTAATCCTGCCACGGACATTAGTTCCAGGGCAGTAATTCCCTTTCCAATGTTCCCTTACCCACTCTAAACCACTGTTTGGACACTTGATCCTCAGTGTTTTGGAGGACAAGCAACCTAGAAGGGTCACTAGATCTGTTGTTGCTTGATTTCCTTTGTACTCCTTTGTACTCCCTTTGTACTCTCTCTCTCTCTCTCTCTCTCTCTCTCTCTCTCTCTCTCTCTCTCTCTCTCTCTCTCTCTCTCTCTCTCTCTCTCTCTCTCTCTCTCTCTCTCTCTCTCTCTCTCTCTCAACAAAAAACAAACCAAAGCTTAATACGAAATCAAGTATGCCCCCTTGGTACAGTAGAGACATTGGATGAGTCAATAAGGAAAAGGAATCAAATAAACAGATCAAAAGCGGAATCGGACCGCTAATAGAAGATGGCCAGACAATAACAGGTGACACAAACACGGCAAATCTGCTCAACAAATATTTTGGCTCAGTTTTCACAGAAGAAATTATCGATCATACCCTTGAAAATAACACCTCAACTCATGTGATAGGAGATTTCACCATCAGTGTTAGCGAAGTACAAAGCAAATTGAGTAATTTAAATGTAAATAAGACCCCGGGACCCGACATGCTCCACCCGAAAATAATTAAGAATGTTAAGGACGAAATAGCAAAACCCCTGACGCAACTATTTAACTTATCATTACTACAGGGGATTGTACCGAGTGATTGGAAAGATGCGAACATTACGCCGATATACAAGAAGGGTAGCAAGGCCAAAGCGAGTAATTACAGACCAATTAGTCTAACTTCAATTGTAGGAAAAATCATGGAAAAAATCATTTAGAGATAAGATAGTAGATTACCTCGAATCAAACAACCTAATCAAAAATAGTCAACACGGCTTTAGATCAAATAAGTCATGCCTAACAAATTTGATTGCATTTTATAACAAACTATTCACATATAACGACATGACGAAATCACTAGATATAATCTTCTTGGACTTTCAAAAAGCTTTCGACAAGGTGCCTCACCGAAAACTATTGGCTAAACTGGAGAGGATAGGTATCAAAGGTGAAATTCATTCTTGGATAAAAAATTGGCTTACATACAGAAGACAGAGAGTGGTGATAAATGGAGTGGAATCGGAGTGGGAGCCTGTCACTAGTGGAGTTCCACAGGGTTCAGTCCTTGGACCGGTCCTGTTTCTCATTTACATTAACGATATTGATGTAGGGGTAAACAACACCATTTCCAAATTCGCCGACGATACAAAAATAGGAAATACAGTCCTGAACGAAGATGATAGAAATGCGTTGCAATCTGATTTAAACAAGATATCAGAGTGGTCGAAAAAATGGCAGATGCCCTTCAATGTCGATAAATGTCAGGTGCTGCAGGTTGGTAGCAGAAATTTGAAATACAAATACGAAATGAATGGCAAACAAATAAAAACCGCAACGGTAGTAAAAGACCTAGTGGTACTAATATCTGAAAACCTAAAAACTTCCGACCAATGTATAGCAGCTGCAAATAAGGCAAACATAGCATTGGGCTTTATTAAACGAAAATTTACATATAAACATGAAAACGTAATCGTGCCACTGTTCAAAAGTATGGTGAGGCCCCACCTTGAATATGGTGTGCAGTTTTGGTCATCTTATCTGATCAAGGACATTGTAAGACTCGAGTCAATACAGCGTAGAGCGACGAAGATGATACCCTCATTAAGAAATAAACCATATGAAGAAAGACTTAAACGATTGAACCTGTTCTCATTAAAAAAGAGGAGGTTGAGGGGTCAGCTTATTGAGTGTTTTAAGATACTAAAAGGTTTCGACAAAGTCGATGTAAATGCACTATTCACATTAAACAATACTAATCAAACTCGCGGAAATGGAATGAAATTAAAAACCAAAAAGGCAAACCTAGATGTCACAAAGAGTTTCTTCACCTACAGTGTGGCGACAGAGTGGAATAAACTACCAGCGAGAGTGGTGGAGAGCGACACAATAAACGCTTTCAAGGGAAGGCTTGACCTCTATCTGCAGAGGGCTGGGGTGATATGAAAAAGAAAAAAACAAAAAATTATGTATGTGTATGTGTGTGCACTGTACAGTATGTATATATATACTGTATATATATGTATGTATGTGTGTATGTATGTATGTGTATATGTGTGTGTGTGTGTGTGTGTATGTGTGTATATGTATGTACCGGTGTATATATATATATATATATATATATATATATATATATATATAGTTTGTAAGGCCAGACTGCCTAGTAAGGACCTTGAGGTCTGTGTGGTCTATGTATCTCTGTAGCTCTATGTAGCTCTCTCTCTCTCTCTCTCCTGCCACGGACATTAGTTCCAGGGGAGTAATTCCCTTTCCAATGTTCCCTTACCCACTCTAAACCACTGTTTGGACACTTGATCCTCAGTGTTTTGGAGGACAAGCAACCTAGAAGGGTCACTAGATCTGTTGTTGCTTGATTTCCTTTGTACTCCTTTGTACTCTCTCTCTCTCTCTCTCTCTCTCTCTCTCTCTCTCTCTCTCGACCTCCAACAAGCTTAAAAAATACCCGTTGTTCATATACTGCGTCAAATCGCCTGTTAATAGCCAGCATCTAAGGTAAAAGGGACGTCATCGTACGGAAGGTCAAGTTACCTATGAGACCTATTTCCTAAGCTTAGTAAAAGTGTATAATATTAGCCAGACTTCAACAAACCGTGTGTCATCGTATTAGACGTGTTAAGGGGGGTCACCGGTTTGTTTTTATCTTTCTCCTTTTCTCTCTTTCCGTGGCTTGTATCCATTCGGCCCTATTCAGCCAGCTGTTTTAAGACGTGTTTTTTTTTTTTTTTTTTTTTTTTTTTTTTTTTTTTCTATATTCCAACTTACTTCCTCTCGGGCATAGGCTGAGAGCCTTAACATTCACCGCTTTACAATGAACAGTGAAGCCCGGGAGGTCTTGTTCCAGTCTAGGGAGTGAGACATGTGAAGCACGTAGAGTACAACGAGCACCTGCCATCTTGCCTTCACATGAGGCACGGTGCTCACTCATGGCCCGAAACGACCCCTTCTCTGAAGCCACCTCGTTCCCGTGCTTCACTGTCTCACCCCCTACACTCGGACTCTCACACTTACACACACACAACGCCACCTGTTGAGCAGATAACTCACCATTATCCTCATTCAGGTGTCTATTTCTTTCTGGCGAGTGATAGCCCGCCAGCATTGTATGGAGAAATGCGGTTTCGCCGGAGACATTTTTCTATCGAAAAATGCACAAATTTACCTCGCTGTCAAAACAAAAATATATATATGCTGGCTCACTATTGCTCGCCAGGAAAATATTGACACCTAGATGGTGGTAAACGTCTTAAAACAGTAGGCTGAATGGGGCCGAATGGATACAAGCCAAAGAGAGAGGGAGCGAAAGAGAAAAAAAGCGAGGTGGACTCCCTTAAACTAATGAAAACATTCAAAAGATCACCCTGGGTCAGGCAGGGTTAAGTGTATGTACTGTAGCTGCTTGGGTTTATAGGTTTTAGTTTATTGCCATATTATTTTTGCTTGTGTCATTATTTTTAATTGTGATTAAACCGAAAATACCCACGGATAGAAATGGACCGTTAGATAAGTTGATAGATACATACAGTAGAGAGAGAGAGAGAGAGAGAGAGAGAGAGAGAGAGAGAGAGAGAGAGAGAGAGAGAGCGAGAGAGAGAGCTACATAGAGCTACATAGATACACAGACCACACAGACCTCAAGGTCCTTACTAGGCAGTCTGGCCTTACAAACTATAATATGCATATATGCATATACACACATACACATATATATATACATATATATATACATACATATACACATACATACATACACACATGTATATACAGTATATATATACATACTGTACAGTGCACACACATACATATACATACATTTTTTTTTTTTTTTTTTTTTTTTTTTTTTTTTTCCATTCATATCACCCCAGCCCTCTGCAGATAGAGGTCAAGCCTTCCCTTGAAGGCGTTTATTGTGTCGCTCTCCACCACTCTCGCTGGTAGTTTATTCCACTCTGTCGCCACACTGTAGGTGAAGAAACTCTTTGTGACATCTAGGTTTGCCTTTTTGGTTTTTAATTTCATTCCATTTCCGCGAGTTTGATTAGTATTGTTTAATGTGAATAGTGCATTTACATCGACTTTGTCGAAACCTTTTAGTATCTTAAAGCACTCAATAAGCTGACCCCACAAATTATCGATCATACCCTTGAAAATAACACCTCAACTCATGAGATAGGAGATTTCACCATCAGTGTTACCGAAGTACAAAGCAAATTGAGTAATTTAAATGTAAATAAGACCCCGGGACCCGACATGCTCCACCCGAAAATAATTAAGAATGTCAAGGACGAAATAGCAAAACCCCTGACACAACTATTTAACTTATCACTACTACAGGGGATTGTACCGAGTGATTGGAAAGATGCGAACATTACGCCGATATACAAGAAGGGTAGCAAGGCCAAAGCGAGTAATTACAGACCAATTAGCCTAACTTCAATTGTAGGAAAAATCATGGAAAAAATCATTAGAGATAAGATTGTAGATTACCTCGAATCAAACAACCTAATCAAAAATAGTCAACACGGCTTTAGATCAAATAAGTCATGCCTAACAAATTTGATTGAATTTTATAACAAACTATTCACATATAACGACATGACGAAATCACTAGATATAATCTTCTTGGACTTTCAAAATGCTTTCGACAAGGTGCCTCACCGAAAACTATTGGCTAAACTGGAGAGGATAGGTATCAAAGGTGAAATTCATTCTTGGATAAAAAATTGGCTTACGGACAGAAGACAGAGAGTGGTGATAAATGGAGTGGAATCGGAGTGGGAGCCTGTCACTAGTGGAGTTCCACAGGGTTCAGTCCTTGGACCGGTCCTGTTTCTCATTTACATTAACGATATCGATGTAGGGGTAAACAACACCATTTCCAAATTCGCCGACGATACAAAAATAGGAAATACAGTCCTGAACGAAGATGATAGAAATGCGTTGCAATCTGATTTAAACAAGATATCAGAGTGGTCGAAAAAATGGCAGATGCCCTTCAATGTCGATAAATGTCAGGTGCTGCAGGTTGGTAGCAGAAATATGAAATACAAATACGAAATGAATGGCAAACAAATAAAAACCGCAACGGTAGTAAAAGACCTAGGGGTACTAATATCTGAAAACCTAAAAACTTCCGACCAATGTATAGCAGCTGCAAATAAGGCAAACATAGCATTGGGCTTTATTAAACGAAAATTTACATATAAACATGAACACGTAATAGTGCCACTGTTCAAAAGTATGGTGAGGCCCCACCTTGAATATGGTGAGAGAGAGAGAGAGAGAGAGAGAGAGAGACAGAGATAGAGAGAGACAGAGATAGAGAGAGACAGAGATAGAGAAGTCGAGATAAAGTGAATATGTGGGTGCTTAGAAGCTGTGTGTGCGTGTGTGTGTTAGAGAGGACACACACACACACACACACACGGTATAAACACGTAATTCTCAGCCACCTACACAGCCGTCTCCTTATCTCTCTCCACTCTGTGTGTGTCTGTTAGTGTGTATGAAATGTTTGTGGACATGCAGTAATGCAAGTAATGGTCACTCTTCTGTAAATCTAAAATGGCTTACTTAAGAATGGGAAAGGGGTTTAAATTAGTGTGTATATGTGTGTGTGTTATTGTATAGGTTTTAATGTGTTTTATTCTTTGTTATTGTGTAATAATAAACGGTTTATTGATAATTGCAACCGGAGGCTGAAAATGTACAGAGGAACAGTTTTTAGCTTAACTCTAACTTATATATTATCTTATAATAAGGACCAAAGCACAGTTGTATAAGAGCTGTTTGACGAGATCAATAATATGTACTAGGTTGGCAGATAATTTTCCAGTGCGTGTGTGTGTGTGTGGGGAGGGGTGGGTGTGTAGTGTGGGTGTGTGTGTGTGTACGGTGCGTGTGTGTGTGTACGGTGCTTGTGTGTTTACGGTGTGTGTGTGTGTGTACGGTGTTCTTGTGTGTGTGTGTGTGTGTGAGGCTGGAGGCACCATCTTACAGCCTTTTTCCCCGACCAAAGAACACTGTCCGCCGCGTTACATCTCCACTACAAGGGTCTTAACTTTAATCACCACACAATCTCTCTCTTAGTTTGTCTTAAAGAGGTATTGGTTGGTTTTTGGTTTGTATATTTGTCATATATTTAGTTTTGAGTTTCCTCGCTAGACCTCCATCAAGCTTATAAAAACACACCTTAGACCCCCTTTCAAGATAAATTTGTACATTTTTCGGTAGAAACATGTCCCGGCCGAAGGCCGATTCCTTTTATTATTACAGGCTCGCTATCGCTCGCCAGGAAGAAAATCGACACCTAAAGGGCCTGAAAGGTGTTAATATTGACAAAGAAATTAGGCGAAAGATCTCAAAATCGCCAAACTAACGGAACGTGCGTCTTAAAATCTCAAAACTAATATGCTAAACATGAGGGGGAAGGGGGTCCAGAAAAAGTGACTACCTTCTCCTTAATCACCACCCAATCTCTCTCTCTCTCTCTTGTTTGTCTTATCTATTTCCTACATCCAGGGTTCTTAGCTGGCCCCATTAGTGTGTTTTTGTTTTTTTTGTTTTTAGCTACATCCAGGTCTCTGGGTCTTCTCCTGGATGACCTAGATGTGTGTGAATTTGTATTTTGTTTTTGTGTGTTCATTGTTTTCGGTTGTGTTTTGTGTTGTCCCTATTCTGGCTCTGTCTCGAGTCGCCCCCACCCCACCCAAAAAAATAAAAAAATAATAAAAAAATATATATACAGTATAAATAAATACATTGAAAACAAATATATATATATAAATAAAAAATAGGAAAAGTGGGGATTGGGCCTGAGCATATAGATAGATAGAATAGGCTTCTTGTAGTCTCCATATATTCCCTAACCTTCAATATCGACATTCTAGCAAAGCATTTAACTTAACGTATTGTCTATAGTTGCAATGTTTAAGGGGAGGTATTTAGTTTGTTCCCTACGTTTTCATCAAGCTTAAAATTACACCCCCTAGACCCCCTTTCAAGATAAATGTGTACATTTTTCGGTAGAAAAATGTCCCGGCCGGAGGCCGATTGCTCTTAAAATACAGGCTCGCTATCGCTCGCCAGGAAAAAATTGACACCTTAATGGCACGAAAGGTTTTAAAATTGACAGAAATGGGGCAAAATGTCTTAAAATGTCTAAACTACCAGGGCGAACGTCTTAAAATCTCTAAAGCAATGGGGCTAAACATGAGGGAGAAAGGGGTCCAGAAAAAATATCCCTCAAGTGGATATCCCCCCTTAATAATCGTCGTCAAGTCATTATATCCATAGAGACCATCTTGCTGTTGTTGTCGTTGACGGATTAAATGGTCTAATAATCAATGGGCTAGATCCCGATATTACAGTATTCAGTAGCCTGCAGAAGAGTCAAACTTGCAACATAATCACCCATAAACAGCTTTTAAGGGGAGGTTTTTAGTTAGTTCGCTAGACCTCCCATCAAGCTTAACATTACAGCCCCTAGACCCCCTTTCAAGATAAATTTGTACATTTTTCGGTAGAAAAATGTCCCGGCCGAAGGCCGGTTCCTCTTAAATTACAGGCTCGCTATCGCTCGCCAGGAAAAAATCGACACCTAAATGGCACGAAAAGTCTTAAAATTGGCAGAAATGGGGCGAAAGTTATTAAAATCGCCAAACTATTGGGGCGAACGTCTTATAATATTAAAAGCAATGGGGCTAACCATGAGGGAGAAAGGGGTCAAGAAAAAAATCCCTCAAGTGGAAATCTCCCCTTAAGTGAGTTGATCATTCATTGATCAAGGTTACCACATCAACCTAATGTGTTCACAGCAAGGGGACATGGGCCGTTTTTCTGGACCACTTTCTCCCCCATGTTTAGCCCCATTAGTTTTCAGATGTCAAGATGTTTGCCCCATTAGTTAGTCGATTTTAAGACCTTTCGCCCCATTTCTTCGTCAATATTTAGACCTTTCGTGCTATTTAGGTGTCGATTTTTTCCCTGGCGAACGATAGTGAGCCTGTAATGTTAAGAACCGGCTTTCGGCCGGGACATTTTTTCTACCGAAAAATGTACAAATTAATCTAAAAGGGGGATCTAATGGATGATTTTTAAATTTGATGGAGGTATAGGGAGGAAACTAAGAAAACCATAAAAAGATCATTAAGAAGGCAAGTAAACGGCCCATCTCCCCTTAAGGAACATCTCTTCTGTCTATCCATTGCCAGTCGCCCTAATCCCCAAGGGGATAGCCACACATGAATCTCCTCCATACATCTCTGTCCTCTTGTAAGTCAGCGTCCCTCCTACCTCAAGGCGATCCTCGAGGTTCACACTCTCCAGTACATCACACCCACATCACAGTGCCCTCTTTTTGCCTCATGTGTCTGTTTATCTCTCCATATCAATGCACACACAGTTCTCAAGTAGCTTATTTCCACCCCTCTCACTCTTGATTTATGTCTCTCCAACAACGTTCATTCTTCACTCCCATACGTCAATGTCGGGATTATCACACCAGCATACACTGACTTCTTTACTTCCATAGCCACCACACTATTCCTTGTCTATGCTTTCAGTGTTCCTGTAACTGTCTTCCCATGCTGTACCCTCTCTCATTCTCTATATTCCTATTTTTACCCATCATACTGCCCAAATACTTAAATAAGCTGACTTCCACCAATATCTAACCATTCAACCTCACCTCACACTCTGTGAATGCATTCCTCTCATAAACCAAAGCATTACTCTTCAGGTTCCATAATTATCTAACGCATAATTATAGCCAAATTAAGCAACTCCCCCTCATTATCACTTATCAGAACTGTATCATCAGCAAACAATAGCACGGGAAGCCGCAACTCGCTCCCTTCCCTCATCAGGGGTACACCAACATCCACTACTCTTCCACCTATTTCTTTCATGACTCCATCCATATATATACAGAACAACCATGGGAATAATACACACCCTTACTTTAACCCAACATTCATATTTAACAAGTCGCTCTGTTCATCTTCTACACGTACTGATGTCCTTTCACCAACGTACAAACTACTATATTATCAGTACTTTCACAAACTACTATATTGTCAGTACTTTCACAAACTACTATATTGTCAGTACTTTCACAAATTACTATATTGTCAGTACTTTAACAAACTACTATATTGTCAGTACTTTCACAAACTACTATATTGTCAGTACTTTCACAAATTACTATATTGTCAGTACTTTCACAAACTACTATATTGTCAGTACTTTCACAAACTACTATATTGTCAGTACTTTCACAAACTACTATATTGTCAGTACTTTCACAAACTACTATATTGTCAGTACTTTCACAAATTACTATATTGTCAGTACTTTCACAAACTACTATATTGTCAGTACTTTCACAAACTACTATATTGTCAGTACTTTCACAAACTACTATATTGTCAGTACTTTCACAAACTACTATATTGTCAGTACTTTCACAAACTACTATATTGTCAGTACTTTCACAACTACTATATTGTCAGTACTTTCACAAACTACTATATTGTCAGTACTTTCACAAACTACTATATTGTCAGTACTTTCACAAACTACTATATTGTCAGTACTTTCACAAACTACTATTTGTCAGTACTTTCACAAACTACTATATTGTCAGTACTTTCACAAACTACTATATTGTCAGTACTTTCACAAACTACTATATTGTCAGTACTTTCACAAACTACTATATTGTCAGTACTTTCACAAACTACTATATTGTCAGTACTTTCACAAACTACTATATTGTCAGTACTTTCACAAACTACTATATTGTCAGTACTTTCACAAACTACTATATTGTCAGTACTTTCACAAACTACTATATTGTCAGTACTTTCACAAACTACTATATTGTCAGTACTTTCACAAACTACTATATTGTCAGTACTTTCACAAACTACTATATTGTCAGTACTTTCACAAACTACTATATTGTCAGTACTTTCACAAACTACTATATTGTCAGTACTTTCACAAACTACTATATTGCCAGTACTTTCACAAACTACTATATTGTCAGTACTTTCACAAACTACTATATTGCCAGTACTTTCACAAACTACTATATTGTCAGTACTTTCACAAACTACTATATTGTCAGTACTTTCACAAACTACTATATTGCCAGTGCTTTCACAAACTACTATATTGTCAGTACTTTCACAAACTACTATATTGTCAGTACTTTCACAAACTACTATATTGCCAGTACTTTCACAAACCTCCTCTATCTACTCTGTCATTGGCTTTCTCCCAAATCCACGAAGGCAGCAAAACACCTTCTGTCCCTTCTCCAGATATTTCTCCACAACATATTTCAAGGCTAAGATCTGATCCACACAGCCTCATTCCTCCCTAAAAGCTAACTTCTAATGGTACCGGATTTCACCCTATCCCATGGACTGCAAAACACGCCACATCTTAGCGGCAGAGGTCTTGGGAGTTAAGGGGGGTCACCGGCTTTTGTTTTCTTTCTCTCCTTTTCTCTTTTTACCTGGCTTGTATCCATTCGGACCCATTCAGCCAACTGTTTTAAGATGTTTATCCCCATCCAGGTGTCGATTTCTTCCTGGCGAGCGATAGCGAGCCAGCATTGTATGGAGAAATCCGGCTTCGCGGGAGAATTTTTTTTATCGAAAATTTTACAAATTTAGCTTGCTGTCAAAACAAAAATATATATATGCTGGCTCGCTACCGTTCGCCAGGAAAATATTGACACCTGGATGGGGGTAAACGTCTTAAAACAGTAGGCTGAATGGGGCCGAATGGATACAAGCCAAAGAGAGAGGGAGAGAAAGATAAAAAAAAAAAAGCGAGGTGGGCTCCCTTAATCACCACAAAATCTTTCCCTCAGCCAGTCTCGTTCCTCCTTGTCTTATCTTTGGTCGTTACATTCACTATTAAGTTCCAGCAACAATACAAACTTTAGTCGGTTGTAATTCAGCTGACGATAAATTGAATTCCTTAGCTACTGATTCCTCGATACGTAATGGTAAAATATGAAACTACTGTCTCTGCTTCATATTAATGCCAAGTTGTCATAATTATCAGCATATTTCGTTACCAAGTCTCCGTGGTAGCCGAGTGATCAGCATGGTGACATGGCAATTTACCGTCTGATGAAAAACCACAGACAATAGACATGTATTAACAAATGGTAATGCTACATCCCAAAACCCATTAGTAGGGGGGCGTTTATTTTGTCTTTAATACTTGCCATACTTGGACAACTATAATCAGCCTAGTAAGTACAATCACCTGCGCAAATACCTGCCACATTACTGATAAACTTAAGACACTAACAAATAGACAGAAAATACTGGTTTAGGTATGATTTCAAATTTGTGTATAGGCCTATCTTTTATTAATCCGAAATGACGTTTTCGAATTCTATTTTGACAATACAGAGAGCTGAGAAACGTTTCTAAGGTGAATACCATGTTAATTTTCCCTATTTGGATATTGAATGTCAGGTAAGACATACTTTGTTCGTGGATACCATTCTTAAATGAGAATGTTGATGAAAATCAATTGCAAACACACTGGGTTGTCGAAATTGAATGCAACACGCCATTTCGGACTGACAAAAGGTATACATCAGCATTTCAGAATCGTTCAATAAAACCTGTACCACTTAGCTCTGCAGGAGGTTGTACAGTACCTTTACGGGTGTTCTTCTGGACCCCCTTTTCCCTCAAGTTTAGTCCCATTAGTTTTGACATTTTAAGACGTTAGCCCCATTAGTTTGGCTATTCTCAGGACTTTCACCCCATTTATCTGCAATGTTAAGACGTTTCGTGCCACTTAGGTGCCGATTCTTGCACCTACAATTTATGCAATTTATGAGAAACCGGCCTTCGGCCAGGGCCTTTTGTTACCGAAAGATGCACACATTTATTTCAAAGGAGAGTCTTGGGGGTATTTTTTAAGCTTGTTCGAGGTCTAGGGAAGAAACTTAGAAAACAAACTCTCCTTAAGAACATCCGGTTTAAACTACATAAATCACCCTCGGATTCGGATCTTTAGGATGAAATTTGTAAAGACTACATCAATGAACTCTCTAGCTTCCACACTTCTTCCTAAGCTGAATGAAAGATATTAATAATAGCCAAAATACACAATAATATTATATCCTCAAGGAATTATGTAATATGGCCAGATGTCTGTATTGAATATAATAGTCACCAACCGATTTGAGTAAAACATGAGAAAGAACGCCAATTGTTTCTTTAATGTAGCTACTACAGTCGATTTTTATTAAATAAAGGATGATTTGTCAGTGTTAAATAGTTGAGATAACCTAATTTTGTGATTCAAGATCATTCCTAAACTGATTATATTTATAGTCAGTGGTCACTAACGAAATTTTCTTTCAAAACAAGGTGTTGAATTACGCTGTAATATGATTAGGGTATATAATAGTATATAAAATCATAGATTATATTGACGGTTGATATGCCTTGCTATCCCTATATTGGATCAGTTTATTATTACCAATATACATTTATATGGGTTATTATCGACACTTTATTACCCTTGTATTATCGACACTTTAATTACCCTTTTCATGTCTTCTACAGTATAAACCCATGTTGTTCTAAACGTGCCTGCATGTCCACGACATGCAGGTTTTTCTGGAACCCCTTCTCCCTTATGTTTAGCCCATTAGTTTGGAGATTTTGAGACCTTTGCTCCATTAGTTTGGAGATTTTAAGACCGTTTGCCCCATTTCTGTGGTCACCAAGGCGCTCATTTCAATCCGCACGGCGCTGCACTTAATTGCATTTAATGCACTGACGGGAGGGACGGCTCGCGGTCATGCCCTGTCATTAACGACAAAAGTCACCTGCTCAACGGCGCGTTCTCGGGAATACACGGCGAACTGCGAAAAGTCGATGCGTCAGAAAGGGGTCTAGGCTGCCTTGTTTTTTTGTTTTTTTGTTTTTGTTTTTGTTTTTCTCTCCATGGCCTGCTAATCCACTCCATCTTCTTGCATCCTATTATGGTTCTTGATATATTCTTGCATCCTATTATGGTTCTTGATATATTCTTGCGTCCTATTATGGTTCTTGATATATTCTTGCGTTCTATTATGGTTCTTGATATTCTTGCGTCCTATTATGGTTCTATATATATTCTTGCGTCCTATTATGGTTCTATATATATTCTTGCGTCCTATTATGGTTCTATATATATTCTTGCGTCCTATTATGGTTCTTGATATTCTTGCGTCCTATTATGGTTCTTGATATATTCTTGCGTCCTATTATGGTTCTTGATATATTCTTGCGTCCTATTATGGTTCTTGATATATTCTTGCATCCTATTATGGTTCTTGATATATTCTTGCGTCCTATTATGGTTCTTGATATATTCTTGCGTCCTATTATGGTTCTTGATATATTCTTGCGTCCTATTATGGTTCTTGATATATTTTCATACAATGATATATAGAGACATTCAATACATTCCTAATATCATATATTATAGTGCAATAATATACCTTAAAAAACAGCAACATTTAAAATCCCAGACGAAATATATATAATTATATACTTTAAGCTCCTCTAATTCCCAGATTCTCTCTTTCAGGATTCCTCTCCAGTGATCTCTTCTTAATTAGGTTCGGCTTACTCTTAACAAGGATTCTCACGGGGGATTTTCGTGGCAACATTACCTCGGTAATTCTAGTCTGGCCGCTGCTGAATTACATAAGAACATAAGAAAATGTGACTCTGCAGAAAGCCGATCGGTCCACACGAGGCAGATCCCTCTCACACCCAACCCCAATTACAAGGCCCAATTATAGGCCCAGCTCACTAATACTATGAAGACCGATCTCACCATATTTTCTATACCTATCACTATATACAGTACCTCACGGACTTCTGAATTACGCCTCTGTAAAATCTCCATCCGCTAAAATAATCCGCTTTTAGTTTAGTCGCCGATTTAAGTGGAAAATAGTCCCGAATATGTTGTCAGATTTATGTTGGTGATAGGAAGTTGCCGGGAAAATAATTGGTGTGACTTAGTGTTCAGCCTCTCGGTCCCTGCCTGCCTGGACCTGACGGGAGGGCGAGTTTTTTGTTATTTATCCGACCAAGATGGGGCCATTCTTTTATACGATATCAGCACTTCTCCACCGATTGCCTTAAGGGGGGGTCACCGGCTTTTTTGTTTTATCTTTCTCTCCTTTTCTCTCTGTCCCTGGCTTTTATCCATTCGGCCCCATTCAGCCAACTGTTTTAAGACGTTTATCCCCATCCAGGTGTCGATTTCTTCCTGGCGAGCGATAGCGAGCCAGCATTGTATGGAGAAATCCGGCTTCGCCGGAGAAATTTTTCTATTGAAAAATGTAAAAATTTAGCTTACTGTAAAAAAAAAAAATATATATATATATATATATATATATATGCTGGCTCGCTACCGCTCGCCAGGAAAATATTGACACATGTATGGGGTAAACGTCTTAAAACAGTAGGCTGAATGGGGCCGAATGGATACAAGCCAAAGAGAGAGGGAGAGAAAGATAAAAAAGGCGAGGTGGGCTCCCTTAAGTTAAGTTAAAGTAGAGGGGGATACACAGATTGGGAAAGTGAGAGGTCTTTTAAGAATTAGAGATAAGTAAAGGAGACAAAAAAAAACGAGTAAAGTAGAAGAGCAAGAGGTGGAGGGCTGGCTGTCCTCGCTATTGTTTAAAGGTTGTCCCCTATTTTATTAATATTTTTTTCCCGCACACGAATTTAATTATATTACTGCTTCGATTATATTTACATATATTGATATATAATCAGGAGTTGGTGAAATCCTACTTTGGAGGAAATAATCCATTCCATACCAAACCGGAAGACCCATTTTCCAGAGTACACATACAAGGGAGTTTTACAGCTCGGGTTTAATTTATATGATTATATTCTCCCCCAGGCAAGCACGACAAATGTGTCAACCCTCACTTCAAGTAGGATTTCCTTATCTCCTAAATATATATAGGACAACGTTAGCTAAGTTTTGTGATGCCGGGGTGGAGTGGATTAAAGCATGAACTGTCGTCCTGACTGTCCGTGATTCGATTCTGGGTGAGGGAAGAAATGTATACTTCCAAACAAAACAGTTGTACACATTAATTCATACCCATTCTGTGATTTTATGATTCAAAACAACAATCGTCTAATTAACATATAATAAATAATTTGTTCTAAACCCCATAAATGATCATATTAATTGACTACTGTATAACAAACTACACTCCCAATTCAATCATACTAGTTTGTCTTCCATAAACAAAATAGCGGAGTGGATGAAATTAATGTGGCCAGCTGTACTGTATATACAAATACATCACCTCTATATTCTGATTGTACCCCAATAACATGCTACTGCTCAGATTATCATAATGTTATTGACTCGATGTACCGTATATTATACAGTCAAGATCATAAATGGCGGCGCACCCTTGTGCATTAGTATCGAACCCAAACGAGACAAAACAATGCATTATTATAGTATATTTTGTTATTAATTTCACCACAACACCAAAGCCCAGATGCTTCAGAACTTGGCCTTAGAGATTCAAACATTCGAATTGGTGTAAATTAATATAATGCTTGCGGCTGTGCAGTATATAGAAATGGTATAGGCTCGAATATAATAGATTAGGTTAGACTAGCCTAGATAGTAAAATATCAGTCTCCATATTTTATGAACTGCCACATCTCGCAACATTAACACACACACACACATACACACATACACACACACACACACACACATACACACACACACACACACACACACACACACACACACACATACATACACACACACCTCACTGATGGGAGAGTCGATCCTTTACTAGACAAATTGCGAGTAATTTTTCACCGAGACACCATTTGGAGCCTAGGGGCATTTATTTATTTATTTATTTATTATGTTCTTTGAAGTAATTACAAAGATTAATTCCAAGCTTAAATAATATGTTATATTATATTATCGCGTAGGTCACCCTTTTTAAATTGTATTTTAAGTAATTACAAAGTTTAATTCGAAGCTGAAATATGTTATAATATCGTTTAAGGCATTTTATAGACCGTCTTCATTATTTTCAGTATTCCCAGAATATGAAATAAACGAGATTTAAAAATAAAATTTACAGTGCCATGAATACAAGTTTGGAAATCTAAAGCCACAAACGGCAAACCGTATTTATTGTAAGGACACATACTTGTATCAATATGTAGGGCTTTTTCTTTTAATAATTAATGTTCTTCGTTCCTGTGTAGAGTAGAGTAGAGTAGAGTAGAGTAGAGTAGAGTAGAGTAGAGGCTTTTACAACTATTACTTTAACATATTTGGTACGGGTTACATCTTTTTAAACTTTATTCTGGCTAAAATTAGACAATGTTTTCAGATTTGGAAAGACATCTTGTACAGTAGGCCTAAACTACCCTGAATATATCCTTATATTCGATTATGCTTCCATTGTTGTATTCAGGCTAATACTTTTGTTTTTATTTGATTTTGATTTTTTACTCGGAAAAGGCTTAACAATATAACATTTAATATAGTTAAAAAGACGTCGCCGATACAGAAGGAGTTAATGTAATGGACGACGTGAGGGTGTGAAAGATGGAGAATGACATTAATACATCGGGTCCTGCTTGGTTACTCTCATGTTGGAGTTGTCTGCTGGCATAGATACAATAGGCTGGGCACACACGGACAAAGCTTTAACACGGAGGTTTTTGTTTTTTCTTGACTCTCTCCTCCCTCATTTCTAGCTCCATTATTTGTTATATTATAAGACTTTTGTTCCATTAGCTTAATGATTTTAAGACTTTTCGCCCCATTTCGTTGTTAACTTTAGGACCTTTTCCAGGCGAGCGATAGCGAGTCTGCCATTTAAGAGGAACCGGCCGTTTTCATACCAAAAAAATTACAAAGCTATCTCGAAAGGGGGTCTTGGCCCCTTGGGGGTAATTTATTACGCTTGACGGAGGTCGAGGGAGCACACTAAAAACATCCCCTTAAAATTCCTATTATGTTAGGGAATATTATTTTGTTTAAGGGGAGATTTCCACTTGAGGGATTTTTTCTGGATCCCTTTCTATCTCATGCTTAGTCCCATTGCTTTTGATATTTTAAGACGTTCGCCCCATTAGTTTGGTGATTTTAAGAACTTTTGCCCCATTTCTGTCAAATTTAAGACCTTTCGTGTCATTCAGGTGTCGATTTTATCCTGGCGAGCGATAGCGAGCCTGTAATTTAAGAGGAATCGGCCTTTGGCCGGGACATTTTTCTACCGAAAAATGTACAAATTTATCTTGAAAGGGGGTCAAGGGGGTGTAATTTTAAGCTTGATGGAATTCTAGGGAACGAACTAAAAACCTCCCCTTAATGAAGATGGGAACATTAAATATATATTTGCTGTTGTGTGACGAGTGATATTACCGCGCCAGTATTTCTCCACAATTATTTCTGGTGTATAGGGAGATGTTATTTATTACTGGTGTATAGGGAGATGTTATTTATTACTGGTGTATAGGGAGATGTTATGTATTACTGGTGTATAGGGAGATGTTATTTATTTTTATTTTGTATATTTATTTATTTATTATTTGTTTTAGTTTCCTCCATAGACCTCCATCAAGCTTAATCAAATGCCCCCACGACCCCTCTTCGAAGTAAATTTATACATTTTGGGGGAGCAAAATTCCTCCCAAATTGTAGGTTCGCTAACGTTCGCCAGGCAAAAATCAACACATACATGGCACGAAATAATGGGGCCTTATAATTTCTTAACTAATAGGGCTAAACATGAGGTAAAGGAGGGATGTTTTGTGCTTATCATTGCCATGTAGTACGAACAAACACGAATTGTTCATAACTTAATATTAAAGATGCACACATATATACAGGTATATATATATATATATATTATAAAGTTTGGTGTAGTTGACAATGATATTTAATTTATGGCTCACTTTCAATATGATGGACGCCTGCTGCTGAATAATACTTGACAAATATATAGAGTAAATTTCATAACTCAGCCAGAAATAGCCACTTTGAAAGGGGTTGATTGATATGCGTAAAAACTAACTGAATCCCCGTAAAAATCATATACATGTTAAACTTGTTACGGAAAATAATATAGTGAAAGGCAAACTGCATCGAACGATAATTAAAACATGCGCACATGCAATACCTGTATATTGCCGTGGGAATAAATATAGGTTAATATGGTTGAATCCTAGAGTGCTGCCTTTGATATACATTGATATACAATTTACCATATCTTTGTAGTCTATAATATACAGTATATATGTCTTTATTGTTATATTTTACAGTTCCGAAACAACATTATTTAATATCCCCTTTCCACCCCCACCCCCCTCATTTTCCATCGAGTGTGTGTGTGTGTGTGTGTGTGTGTGTGTGTGTGTGTGTGTGTGTGTGTGTGTGTTTTTTTTTTTTTTTTTTGGAGGTGTTTATAGCTTAAGTGTGATGGTGTTCATAGTCGCAGTGTGATATGTTCATATCTGAAAATTGGTGGTATATAATTATAGCGAAGTGTGGTGGTGTTCATAACTAAAATGTGGTGGTGTTCATAACTAAAGTGTGGTGGTGTTCATAACTAAAGTGTGGTGGTGTTCATAACTAAAGTGTGGTGGTGTTCATAAAGTGGTGGTGTTCATAACTAAAGTGTGGTGTTCATAACTAAAGTGTGGTGGTGTTCATAACTAAAGTGTGGTGGTGTTCATAACTAAAGTGTGGTGGTGTTCATAACTAAAGTGTGGTGGTGTTCATAACTAAAGTGTGGTGGTGTTCATAACTAAAGTGTGGTGGTGTTCATAACTAAAGTGTGGTGGTGTTCATAACTAAAGTGTGGTGGTGTTCATAACTAAAGTGTGGTGGTGTTCATAACTAAAGTGTGGTGGTGTTCATAACTAAAGTGTGGTGGTGTTCATAACTAAAGTGTGGTGGTGTTTATAACTAAAGTGTGGTGGTGTTCATAACTAAAGTGTGGTGGTGATCTAACTAAAGTGTGGTGGTGTTTATAACTAAAATGTGGTGGTGTTCATAACTAAAGTGTGGTGGTGTTCATAATAAAGTGTGGTGTTCATAATTAAAGTGTGGTGGTGTTCTTAGTTGAAGTTTGGTGGTGTTCATAACTAAAGTGTGGTGGTGTTCATAACTAAAGTGTGGTGGTGTTCATAACTAAAGTGTGGTGTTCATAACTAAAGTGTGGTGGTGTTCATAACTAAAGTGTGGTGGTGTTCATAACTAAAGTGTGGTGGTGTTCATAATAAAGTGTGGTGTTCATAATTAAAGTGTGGTGGTGTTCATAATAAAGTGTGGTGTTCATAATTAAAGTGTGGTGGTGTTCTTAGTTGAAGTTTGGTGGTGTGTATGGTAGCATTCATGCTAGCATTATGCCTAACATCCTAATCTCTTCCAATGACGTACTTTCTACCCTCTCTGGGCTAAATACTAAGAAGGCGTATGGTCCGGATGGTGTTCCTCCTATTGTACTAAAAAACTGTGCTTCCGTGCTGACTCCCTGCCTAGGCAAACTCTTACGTCTCGGTCTCTCCTCTAACATCTTCCCTTCTTGCTGGAAGTTTGCTCTCATTTAATCTGTCCCAAAGAAGGGTGACCGCTCTCAACCTTTCAACTGTCGTCCAATTGCTCTCATTTCCTGCATCTCTAAAGTTTTTGAAACTATTCTTACCTCAAAATGTCTTAAGCATTTATCTTCCCATAACCTACTCTCAAACCTCCAGTATGGCTTCCTTAATACCTTAGGAGCGGCCTAGGCGGTAATTTCTATGTACCGCCCAGCGTTTTTTTTTTACCCTAAATAGGGTTGTTTCCGTGCTCATTTTCATGCATAAACAAGATCCAGAGCATAAAACAAGTATCTATCCCTGAAAGGGCGTAAACAGAGCTTTCCAATGACACCCGAACCATCCTTGTACGACCACTGGTTCTCTTGCAACGATCGTGCAACACGAGTGCAAAAAAACTAAAATAAGGTAATTTCCGTACATAATTCCCTGTGTAGCGAGTGAGAAAGGGGGAGAAGGGTGGGATACAGTTCAGTAGGTCCACGGTGGTCGTGGGGAGCGGTCATAAGGTTACTACGCTCGTCCCACCGCTCAGCTCTCTCTCTCAGCAACATTACGTGCTGAAAATGGCACTCGACAGCTGTCGTGCACTGCCACATAGTCCAAATTTATTTCACTCGACATATGTTGCGCGCCGCCAGTTATGGGTTAAAGGCCGATCTACTGGTGATCTTCTTTCTTATCTTAATAACTCTTGGTTATCCTCCATGCGGGACTTCGGGGAGACTTTTTCTGTTGCGCTAGACATATGGAAAGCCTTCGATAGGGTCTGGCACAAATCCCTTATTTCCAAACTACCCGCCTACGGTTTCTATCCCTCCATCTGTGCCTTTGTCTCTAATTTCCTTACCGGCCGTTCCATAGCTATGGTTGTGGACGGCCACCGTTCACTTCTTCAACCTATCAACTCCGGTATTCCTCAGGGTTCTGTCCTATCTCCAATTCTCTTCCTATTATTCATTAACGACCTTCTCAACTGCACCTTCAGCCCCATTCACTCATATGCTGATGACTCTACATTACACTTTTCAACTAATCTTCCACAACACCATACACAGCAGGAACTCCAAAACTCACATAAAGAGGCCATAAAACACTTATCTTCTGATCTCTCTGCTATCTCTAATTGGGGCAGAACAAACCTTGTTACTTTCAATGCTTCCAAAACTCAATTTCCCCATCTGTCTACTCGTCGCCCCCTTCCTGAAAACTGACCTACTCTTCAACAACATACAAATTAACCCTTCATTCTCTCTTAATATAATGGTGTGTCTTTTTCTTCTGATCTCTCTTGGAAAGATCATATTACCACTCTTGCTAAAACAGCTTCCCAGAAGCTGGTTGTGCTCAACCGCCTCCAGGGGTTCTTTACCTCAGCGCAGCTTCTTGCTCTGTGCAGGGGCACAATTCGTCCATGTATTGAGTATTATTCACACGTTTGGGGAGGACCTTGTCACACAGCACTTCTAGACAAAGTAGAAAAAAAAGCCTTCCGACTCATTAGTTCACGTCCACTCACAAATGTTTGCGGTCTCTCTCTCTTCGCCGCAATGTTGCATCTCTCTCGCTATTCTACCGCTATTACAATAATAAGTGTTCCTCAGAGCTCTCTCAGTGTATACCACCCCCTCTTCGTAGATCACGTAGCACCCATCTTGCAACACAATCCCACCCCTACTCTGTGCAAATCTCCAACACTAGAGTGAAACGTTATTCTCAATCTTTCTTCTTTTCAACAGCCGAGCTCTGGAACTCTCTCCCAGAATCAGTCTTTCCCTCTTCCTCTGACATAAATTGCTTCAAACTAAAAAAGGACGACCCTGCTACTGTATGGGATAAATAGATTCCAATATGAGAGACGTCTAGCTCGGGAAAAATACCCCAGATACTATAAAGTTATAAATGCGGAACTAACTCCCTGACAGATCCGCTATTAAAAAAGAATGATTGATATGAGTAAAATCCTTTGAATCTCTGAACAGAAATATAGAAAAAGTTGAATTTGTTATGAAGGATAAATTGAAAAGTAAAAAAGCAGCGACTGATTCGGATTATTTTAATAGTGCGTTATACCCGACAGATTGGCATGGAATTGAATAAACGGGAAACTTAATGTAAAATTGTATCTGAACCCCCTTTACCCTCATGTTTAGCCCCATTAGTTTTAACATTTTACGACGTTCGTTCCACAAGTTTGGCTAATTAAATAATGTTCGCCACATTTTGTTGTCAATTTTAAGACATATTGTGCCATTTAGCTGTCAATTCGTCTCTGGAGAGTGACAGCGAGCCTGCAATTTAGGAGGAACCGGCCTTCGGCCGGATAATTATTCTACCGAATAATGAACCAATTTATCTGGAAGGTGACTTCTGAGGGTATATTTTAAAGTTTGATGGACGTCTAGAGAGGAAACTTAAACAAATATAATGAAATAAACGTGATTGAACAAATGGTAAACTTAATGCACAACTGAAATTTTTGTAATTCCTGAGGATAATTGTCGAGAGTGGGAAGTAAATTGATCAACTAGGAATTGCACGTGGGTTCTGAGCATAAACGGTGAAATAAGATGCACATGGAAGTAACTGCAGATGAAATATTAGAAGGAAGTGTTATCAGATGGTATATGGTCGAGGTGTAGCAGTGAATGATGGTATACTTTAAGGGGGGTCACCCTTTTTTTTTTATCTCTCTCTCCTTTTCTCTCTTTCCCTGGCTTGTATCTATTCGGCCCCATTCAGCCAACTGTTTTAAGACGTTTATCCCCACCCAGGTGTCGATTTCTTCCTGGTGAGCGATAGCGAGCCAGCATTGCATGGAGAAATGCGGCTTCGCCGGAGACATTTTTCTATCGAAAAATTTACAAATTTAGCTTGCTGTCAAAACAAAAATATGTATATACTGGCTCGCTACCGCTCACCAGGAAAATATTGACACCTTTATGGGGTTAAACGTCTTAAAACAGTAGGCTGAATGGGGCCGAATGAATACAAGAGAGAAACGGAGAGAAATAACAAAAAAGCCGGTGACCCCCCTTAATATAAAGATGTTGGCTTTATAGAACACATCAACTGGAACAAAGCCGGTACAGCACACGGGCATAAATTATAACCCATTCAGTAGACGAAGACGCTTTTATTCCGTTGTGTCTCTATTTGTTTTGTTCTTATGTTTTATTGTGTATTTTGTTTTGTATAGATGGTATCCCTTATATTGCTTTTTTGTTTTTCTTACCGAGCTTTATACAATAGTTCAATGATAGACAAAGTAAATGTTAAAACGCTTCATAGTCCTCAAGGGGACATTAGAACACATTTAAGCGGGGATGGGCTATTTATTTACGTTTTGTTTAGTTTCTTCCCTAGACCTCCATCAAGCTTCAAAAATTATCCTCTAGGCCCCACCTTCGAGATAAACTTGAACATTTTTCGGTAGAAGAATGTCCCGGCCGAAGGCCGGTTCCTTATACAATTACAGGCTCGCTATCGCTCGCCAGAAATAAATCGACACCTAAATGGCACGAAATGTCCTAATATTGACAAAGAAATGGGGTGAAAGGTCTTAAAATCGCTAAACTAATGGGTCGAACTTCTTAAAATCTGAAAACTAATGGGACTAAACATCATGGAGAAGGGAGGCCAGAAAAACGGCCCATCTCCCCTTAAACAAGTATCAACAATTCCCCAAGAACGCTATTATCATATTATGCATCCCAAAACTGCACACAATACCTAATACAAATATTTGAACTGTTCCGCACAACACACATGAACTCTGGCTGTACAATATGCATCACACTTTAATTTGGCAATGCAATCTGGAGCCAATGCAATGTAACACATCTGGTATGCAGAATACAATATTAGGGTGTAATAATAGCTTTGCATAATAATTCAAACACATTTATAGTCCTTTTGAATAATCTAATAATGTGTATTATAAATGTGTCCTGTACCGAATGATAACTCGTAAATGTTTCTAAAATGTATTGACAGGAAAAATTAGAACATGTTTCATGATTGAGGTCATTAATATATTGGTGTATATTACTCATTATGCTAAACATGAATTAGAGAACATACAGGTAGCAATGACAACTGCAAATATTATACCGTCAAAGGAAAGCAACGATAAAAGATTGAAAGCTAAATCCAGGTTGGTAGGCAGAGAAAGTTTTAGTAGTTCAGGGAAGAGAGAGAGAGAAGAGTATAAATTTCTTAGCGATCTTTCCTACCATTCCCTGGAAATGCTAATTGGAACTAATGGCTATCTATAAATAACCAATTAATCCTGTTTACTGATACTTACCGGTATATACAAAGCAAACAAGAATAAAGTTTGTTCCAGGTATAGCAAATAATATCTGTTATTAAATATATTTTTCGCATATAATATTGCTGAACCGCTAAACTTAAACCAAATTTACGTGTATGTTGGATATGCATTAAAACGAGAGAGAGAGAGAGAGAGAGAGAGAGAGAGAGAGAGAGAGAGAGAGAGGATAGGGAGGGGAATTGTCGACAATGCGGAGAGAGTGGGTGAAAGTGAGATAGGAGGGGAAAGAGAAAGAGAGGAAATGAGAGTGAGTGAGTGTGAGATAGGAGGGGAGGGAAGGGAATTTCCAACAGTGCGGAGAGAGTGGGTGAGAGTGAAAGTGAGATTGGGGGTGGGGAGGGGCGGCCGGTGGCAGTGCGGAGAGTTTTACAGACTTACATATAGATACTCAAACCACATAGACCTTGCGATCCCTACTAGGTGGTCCAGCCTTAAAACTACTGGAGACCAGGCAGTTTATAGGAGAAGAAAAGAATAACAAGTTAGAAGGCTCTCCAAGAGTAATGCAAAGAGAGAGAGAGAGAGAGTAGGAAACTGGAAACCGAACGAATGGCCAAGAACGATTTATTGACCTAGGTAAAGAGAGAAGTGTAACGCAGGATATACTTCATGAATTATATATACAATATATATATATATATATATATGTATATATATATATATATATATATATATATATATATATATATATATATATACTATATATATATATATATATATACTATATATATATATATCTATATATAATATTATATATATATATATATATATATATATATAATTTGTATATATATATATATATATATATATATTATATACATATATATAATATATATATATATATATATATATATATATATATATATATATATATATATATATATATATATATATATATATATATATATATATACAGTATATATATGTAATATATTGATGGCATAGGAGAGTGGTGATAAAAAAAGAATATGCACAATAAATATATTCCCTTCAATTTATGATAGAAGAATGATGCGAACAAATTTCAGACACATGAGTAAACAGATTTTTGAAGCAGATATTAATAATGTAAGATAGTGATAATAATGCTTTTGGGGTTAGGAATCAAGAGACCCATGTTATGGAGGCTGCAGTTTTAAAATAAATGAACTCAAGTTGAGCTGTGATTTTCTTTGTGTTAACATTAATTACTCTTTGCAACTTTTATTGTCGTCAGGACTTTAATGATTCGCACCAAGATATATAATTACATCAAGATGCTGGTATATATTTTGCTAAAAGTCTGACATGGTTTATCATTACGTCTTCCGGGTGAAATGCAGTACACCATCATTATATCATTGAGCATCACAGGAGGGTTGATGTTATTAAGATAAATACATAATATTTAACTGAAATATCTCATGCGTGCACTGTATGTACAGTACAGCTGTATAATTTTCGTTCTACTTTGCATGCATATGTATGCGTTTGCTGTTCGTTACTGTATATACATTTGTGGTGGATATTCTTTACTACAAATAGATTGTGTGTATTCTTTTTAGTTTACTGAATGAAAAGGTGTGTATATTTTGGCTTACGTATGCATTAAAAGTGTATGCTTTGTTGTCTACTATGTATATACCCTCTGTTTTTTTCAATATTTCCTCTGCCAACGAAGTTGGAGGAGGTTATGTTATTGCTTCCGTTTGTCAGTTTGTCTGTAAACAAGATATCTCGAATAAGTATGAACCGATATTCACAAAATTGGTGAACAGAAAGGATATGCGCCAAGGAAAAGGTTATTCAATTTAGGTGGTGATCTGTAGGACACATCCCTCCGCCAGCGTAGGTGGCTCACAAATTAATGAACCGATGTTCACAAAATTAGGTGGGCATATAGGGTATGTGACAAGAATGAAGTGATTCCATTTTGGAGGCGATCAGTAGAGCGCATACGTCCGCAAGCATAGGTGGAGGTACTGGATGTGCTCTCTGAGTGCCTCTGTAATATGCATATACAGTACGTTATGGTTTTCATTATTTGTATGTATGTATGCTTTTCCCTTCACTGTACTGTGTGTGTGTGTGTATACTTTTTGTTCTTCACTGTATAGGCTTGTGTATATGTATTGTACTATGTGAACGTCATTCTATATACATCCGAGTCCCTTTGTTCGTTTATTTGTGTATGTATGTGTGTGTGTGTGTAATAATAATAATAATCGGTTTATTTCAAGCCGGCAGCCAATGGGGCTGAAAATACACAGACTTAACCTAGATCTTATCCTAAGGGATCAATAGACTGATCCTGGCTGCTAACGAGCGCGCCTACATACTCCCGAAGGAGTAGGACGTGGGCAGGAGACTTTGTGGGCCCCCCGAGGCGGTCCGTCCAGACCTTGCCTTCACGGCCAGGGAAAGTTTTTGAGAGAACTTCCCTGCCGGCGCGTGGGATTGAACCCCGACACCAGAGCTAGCGCTCCCAATACAGAGTACTAAGCGCGCTCGGCCACCGTGACCGTGTGTGTGTGTGTGTGTGTGTGTGTGTGTGTGTGTGTGTGTGTGTGTGTGTGTGTGTGTGTGTGTTGACAGTTGTGTGATTGTCCTCCCCGGTGCTCGTGCTCTCCCCTTTGTTTTGGTAATGGTTGAGGAAGTAAACAAATTAAATGATGGTCCAGGGGGGAGGTGTTCGTTGGTGCAGCAGGCTAGGGTAAGGTCAGGGGGGGGCGGGGGCTTTCTCTTCCTCTTTTTGTATTTGTCCATTGTACTGGATATCTATTTCTATTTACCATTGTATTTGTTTCCTTACTTTTACCAACCCTACTCTATAAAGGGGTGGGGGATAGTTTTATCCTTATACCTCTATCATAAAAACAAACAAAAAACACACACACACACACACTCAAGACCCCTTTCGAGATGTCCCGGCTGAAGACCGGTTCCTCCTAAAGTACCGGCTCACCTAAATGGCATGAAAGATCTTAATATTGACAAAGAAATGGGGCGAAAGGTCTTAAAATCGACAAACTAATATGGTAAATGTTTTAAAATCTCAAAACTAATGGAGCTAAACTATATGGAGACAGGGTACATAAAATACAATTCCCCTTAACACAATGACTGCAGCCAACTTACTGGTACATCCTATGTAAAAAAAGTCTATATTGCACTAACCCGCCCCGCTTATTGCCAGATGTTTCCAGTTGGTTCTCAGGTTGCCACCCACACTCAGATCAGTGGGCTCCATGCATTCATTGTGAGAGAGTATTATGTCCAAGCAAGAGGTGTTTTAGAAGCTGAGAAACATAATAAACAGTGCTAATTCTACATTTATTTGTGACTGCTATAAACCATGTACAAATGTGAGGTACATTTCATGTTACAGGATGCCACTCATACTGTCCAACAAACACTTTAATTACTTATATATCTAGTTATTTAATATGAAAGAGGGACCCAGTGACAGTTATAATAAGCTTGATGAGTGGCCACTTACCAGGAAGGAAGAGGTAATTCTTTTTAGGTATTCCCAAGGTCACAAGGGGAGGAAGGAATGACGGAAGACTTTTATGGGGAGTGTTCAAACCAAACTTTTCATTGGAACTTGTTTGACTTCGGCCAGGGCTACGGATGGGGCGACTTATATTGAGCAGAAATAGCAGGAAAAGCCTCGACTGGGTGCAGTTTTTCCTATAGAAGGCCCCGCACTGAAAGGATTAACCTATCAATGGTACAGGGTTGGGTGCGGCTTCTCTTGCTTCATTTAGCTTTTTGTTTATCTGTGTCTCTTTCTATCTATCTTATTTATTTAGGTGTGTGTGTGAATCTGTTTGTTTATTTATATATTTACCTGCTATTTGTTTAATTATTTAGTTATTATTATTTTCATCCGTATATATATTGCTAGATTTGCTTTTAATTAATACATTCTGACCAAAGTGTAGCTTCAACCTACTTTGATCGTAGCTACAATATCCATGGCGCAGAGTATCTAGCCAGTGTTCTCCCCCGTCATTACAATGGACTCTTCTATGTCAAACGCTTTACAAGTCTAATGTGAGCTAGAATATCTCTAATCATTTCACAATATACACAATTGTGTTATCGTGAGTATAATATGGTAAGCTGAACACATTTAGGTGAGGGTGGGATAGGGCCTTTGGCAACTGGACAAGCCTTATAAGAACATAACATAAGAAAATGGGAGTCTGCAGAAAGCCGATTGGCCTAAGCAAGGCCGATCCCTGTCCCACACAACCACAATTACAAAGCCCAATTATAGGCTCAACACTCTAATACCCTGAGGATCATCTTACCAAAACGGTTAGAGATTAACGCAGGATTACGGGGGTCTGCAGAGCGCTGATTGGCCCAACCCTGCTGATCCCCCTTCACACCCAACCCTTCTCGTCCATATGCTTATCCAATTTTATCTTAAAGCTCCCTATCATTTTTAATCCCACTATAGCACTTGGTAATCCATTCCACCCATCTACAACTCTGTTACCAAACCAATATTTGCCTATATCTTTTCTGAAACGAAATTTATCTAATTTGAAACCATTGGTACGAGTTCTTTCGCTATCACTGAGCTTTAGTACATTTGTCATGTCCCCTTTGTTAATCCCACTAACCCACTTATGGGAAATACAT
This sequence comes from Paralithodes platypus, assembly GCA_032716605.1. NCBI lineage: Eukaryota > Metazoa > Arthropoda > Malacostraca > Decapoda > Lithodidae > Paralithodes > Paralithodes platypus. Next base: position 4,495,657 of record CM064498.1, on the reverse strand, counting down.
GGGAAAATACACTCTTTTAAACATGTAATATATCTGTTACAGTTGAGATTTGGCTTTGTTCTTATAGAACATTTTAAGCTTAGAATTATTATAAATTACAATCCCGAAGTTTGGACACCTAGTTTGGGACACACTGTATAGTAGAATATCACGATGCTAAATCCCAAAAACAAAACTCCAAAAAAACAAAACAAAACAAAAGGAAAAGGGAAACAAATAGGAAAGGTGGGGATTGGGCCTGAGTACATAGATAGAAATAGACGATGCTAAATTACATTGATAGTTTTGCATATCGTTTGGTATTTATAAAGTAACCGGATTTCAAAAGAATAAACCAAATTCCATGGGATAGAACCGAGTAATACCGAAAAATTGAAAACGAACCGGGTTATGAATTTAGTGGCTCCCTCGTTGAAGCCAGCCAACATTCCACCTGCCTCACTCTTAATTAAAACTGGCCCCGGTAAAGTGATCATATCGACATGGTTTCAAACACAATCGGTGGCATCTCCATAAACTTTGATCTAGACAAGTGATTCTGTGTTGTCGGTTTATGAAAGATGAATACCTACCTTCCTACCTTAGTCTACCTTTGTTGAGTTCGCCACTGCTAGTGGCACCGAGGAGCGCGCCGCCCCTCGTTCTGGGTGGTGATTTGGTGCAGCAGACTGTTCGAAGAGGCAGCACGCTCCCCTGCGAAGATGGGCTCGTCTGGCACTTTTTGCAATTCGACATCGAGGGCTCTCTTGAAGTTGTCTAACGAGACGCCCCTCATATGTCTCTTACTCGCCGCTACTCACCGTTATTGATTTAGCTGTTGTGCTGTTACGCTTGGCTTGATATTAACTACTTCACTATTTGAGAACGCATGTTTACGTAATTTTGATTATAATTATACTATTTTAAGCAATTTGGTAAGTATCTTTAAAGAAAATGTATGCGTCTATGTCTCGCCATCAATTCCTATTTGCTGGAGTAATGGCTATTTTCCCAAGCTTCACACACGATTACGGTTGGTCGATTTCAATGTTAAGCAAGAATGGTTAATGTCAAAACTAAAAGTTATATCATTCTTGTGTTAGTGTGCGTTCAAATTTGACTAGATTCAAGGTGTAAATTCACATATACTGTACGTGTGGATAATACTAATCAAATTTCAAAATTAAATCCAAGGGTCAAGGTCAAACGTCATTATGAACTTGTTTATATCATCCAATCTAAATATAATGGATACATTAAATTTCCCTATGCAACCGCAAAAAGAAATTATACTCTATTCAAATGATATCCTCAAGTCAAGATCGAACTTTACAATTCATTCATATCTTAACCTTCACTAATATACTGTATATAGTATATACAGTACATATTAGGAACAACAACACTGTAGAAAAAAATACTTTTAAAAGGCAAATGTTAATGCCTTATAACAATATTAACTTTTCTTTCAAAATCTTCCGATGTTCTATAGTAAGTTCTTACACACACACACACACACACACACACACACACACACACACACACACACACACACACACAGTGTGCGGCAGTGGTGTGGGCACCACATCTAAACAATCCCGTAAATAAGCTGGAATATTGTCAGAGCTGCAATTGGATAATCCCAGAACTGAGAGAATTGCCATATGAGGAGAGATTAAGGAAATTAGATTTACCATCTCTAAGGGATAGGAGGGAGAGAGGTGATTATGATTATGATGTATAAATGTGTGAGAGGACTTGAGAAGGTGGACAATATGGATTTTATTGTGAAGGATAATAGTAGAACTAGAGGACATAGACATAAGCTAATGACATTAGGATGTAAAGGAGATGTGAGAAAGTATAGTTTTTCTTACAGAAGTATAAATAAATGAAATCATTTAGAAGATAAAGTGGTGTTTGCAGAGAGGGGGCCACCCGCCTTTCAAAATATGCCCACCCATATTCTGCCCAACTCTCTAACCTAAGAGTGAACCGAGTTTCGCAGGCTTTCTTCGACTTAACAAGTAAGCTCTGGAACTCTCTCCCTCAATCTGTCTTTCCCTCATCCAATGACTTAATTTACTTCAAGCTCCGTGTGTCCATACTGTTTTACTGTAACGTACCTTGATTTTGGATAACTTTGGTTGAACACTGTTTACAGGCAAATTTGACTTTTATTTCCTTTATACACATAGAAAAAAAGGCAAGTTATATGAACTTCACGTGTATTTGTGTATATAATATATAATATGTATATATACTGTATATCAATATATATATATATATATATATATATATATATATATATATATATATATATATATATATATATATTTAGTCAGGTGAAGGTATTGAGGGATGAGCCTTTACAGCGGCACCTCGTAGCTACATTCTACATTTCTTATCTTCTTGAAGAGTGTAGAGAGGGGAGAAGAGGTGTTGGAGAGTGAGGAAGCTGTTGTAGTGGCTTCGTTATGTGTGTTAATAGGCTACATATATACTGTATATATATATATATATATATATATATATATAGAGAGAGAGAGAGAGAGAGAGATAGAGACTAGCCGATTTACCCTCACCTGTGGAAATATATATGGCAGCGCCCCTATAATAAACTCTATGGGGATCATATACCAATATCGGTAACACCCCTTTCTGGGACACCCTCAATACCAATGACAAGTCTCGTTTCCATAACCTCAATGGTTTGGGTTCAAAAGGGATAAAACATACACACATTATATTTAGTAGAGGAAGGGTAGATACTGGGAGGTATAACTTTAAATTTGGGACAACAGACACTGAAGTGACAGGAGAATATACAGTAAATATTTGGGTTTAACATTTAATTACAATGGCAGATTCCGCCAAGGAGAATTATAATTAAAACAGCAAGCTACAAGGGCCATGTATTCATTGATTAGTAAATGCAGAAAATTTAATTTACCAGTTGATATACAGCTTGAATTGTTTAAAGCAATGGTTAGACCAGTTATGTTGTATGCTGCTAAGGTATGGGGACATTATGTTATTAGAGAATTAGAACAGCTTCATTTGAAGTTTTTAAAGCATACATTATATGTTCATAAGTATACAAATAATGACATGGTGTATGGTGAACTTGGTGAGTATCCTATAGACATAAATTATTATGTTCTCTCCACCAACCAACTTTACTCCTAAACTCGAGTAATGAAATTAACAAACACATGTGGCAGTCTGGGGATTCGAACCCAGGACGATCACACCGAAAATCAACACACTTATGCATTGCGCCACGAAGACCGTTAAAGAAAGCTGCACAAGCCTACAATTTATTATGCAGTTTCGAATCCTGCATACCAATCTTAGCATGTACATTCATTAAATGTTCATTAAATGTGCAATGATAAGTTACTGGGCGAGATTAATTACTGGTAAAACAAGTGAGTTAAGTTATATAATGTACAAGTGTTTGTTACATTTGGATCAGGTTGGTGTTTATACTTCACCTTGGTTGAATTGTGTTAAAAGTATTTGTAATGATTGTGGGATGTCTGGAGTCTGGTTGTCACACAATGTAATAACCCGGCCTGGTTCAGATTGCCAATAGAACAACAGCTTAAAGATCAATGGATAACAAAATGGAATAGTAATTTGTTAAGTAAGGCCATTTGCAGTAGCTATGGAACTTATAAATTTGTCTTCAGTATGGAGGATTTTCTTGTGAAATTGGATAAGGGAGAGAGACTAGCTATAAGTAAATTGAGAGAAAGTAATAATAAATTACCAGTTATTACTGGTAGACACAGAAATATTGATAGAGAAGACAGGGTATGTACTAAATGTAATGAGAATGTGGTGGGGGACGAATATAATTTGTTGTTTATTAGTCAAAATGAGGATATTGTACAGTTAAGGAATAGATATAGTTATCATTATTACAGGCATAACCCATCACAGCATAAATATATACTGTTACTGAATAATACTAACTTGAAATGTATGAAGAATCTGTCACTTTTTCTCCAAAGAACGTTTGATATGTATAGATAGATCAAGTCTTAGGACATTTAATATGGTTCGTTTAAGATGTACCAGTGTATTTACGCGTTCACTAATTTATTTAGCAAAGGCATATTATACATGTGTGATATGTAAGGGGCTGTGCTCCATACTCTTTGTAAAAGTCTGAGCAAAATAAACGTAATTCAATTCAATTCACTCTCTTTTTCTCTCTCTATATATATATTTACTTACATATATATATATATATATATATATATATATAGATATATATATATATATATATATATATATAGAGAGAGAGAGAGAGAGAGAGAGGGAGAGAGAGAGAGAGAGAGAGAGAGAGAGAGAGAGAGAGAGAGAGAGAGAGAGAGAGAGAGAGAGAGAGAGAGAGAGAGAGAGAGAGAGAGAGAGTGTGAGTGTATGTTGTATCCCTTTTGAACCCAAACCATTGAGGTTATGGAAACGAGACTATATATACAGTATATATATATATATGAACAATGTTACAGATGTTATCGAAAATCAACGGTCAATGTTTAGAACAGTATTTTTTATATCATATTAGTTAAACATATTTAAGTATACAATTGCGTTCAGTTAGGATTGTATTATACTTGTTTTATATATAGATAATAAGTATTTCTTCCAGTCCATATCTTTTATACAAATGAATTGTTTGTATCATAAAATGCAATTACGTCCTTCATCCTTGGTTATTACCATTAAGCGTAATGAGAATATCCTCTTTTAATAATTTCCCTTGTGGTTTTCGTGACAATATATTTGTCATTTATGATAATTGTAGTAATGACGTTAATTAATGTGCGTTAAATGGCTAAAGCTATAGAAATAATAGTAGTGTTAATAATATATTCCTTTATAATACGTTACTGTGTGTAGTATGTTATAATACATTTATATGACTGTTATATACTGTATATATATATATATATATATATATATATATATATATATATATATATATATATATATACACACACACTCATATACATTGTTACGAAAAGCCGGTGAGACTCCTAGTCCGTGGACTACTAGATTATTAGAGTACAGCACCTCCACAGTCTCTCTACCAACCATCCGCCATTCTATAACAGATGGAGCACTTAACGAATTATTCCAGGCTCTCTGGGGAAAAGAAGTTTACAAAAAAAATCCCCCAAACGAGTGCTGCCAGATACCTACGACTACAGTCCGTTCATTCTAGGTTGGGCAGAAATCGTAACCTCTAGCCTCTGTAACTCAAAAAGGGCTAGAGCAAATTAGCTGTCAATTTCCACACCTATTCCCTAGCCAAGTCTCCCTATGTGGTAGATACATTAGCTCGATTACTCAAGTCCTTTTTTAGTTAAGAGAGGTTATAGGTTACGATTTCTGCCCAACCTAGAATGAACAGACTATAGAACACCGAGTGTGCAGTTAAATGTATGCATGAAACTCACTCACCTAACCCAGCACCATAACGTCGATTACTGGGGCAGTTCCAAACAAAGCTATATAAAATTAATGTGCTCTACTTTACTTTACTTATATGTGGTCAAGTTGTTGTTGTTGTTGTTGTTCCCCGAGCTGCCTGGCCGAACAGCCCCAAGGCCCCGAGCAAGGCCAAGGCCATAACCGAGCGCCCCCACAGAACCCTCCCCGCCGACCACAATTAAGCCTGGGTGACCGAAGCCACTCCATGGCGGGGAGCTGAGGAGGGTGCGGAAATGCCCGGGAAACCAAAGCCCCACCCAGGGCCCTGTGTCCCTCAGCAATTATGAAGAGAAAGTTGAGGGGCAAGGGAAAAATGTGACGCTTTGGCTTCCAATCTTGGTAGATTGGGAGGTCAATCCACGTTAGAGACGCCGTCACTTGAGATCTAGAATATATATAAGTAAAAGGAACAGTCAGAGTAAGCTATGGGTATGGCAGAGATTGCTCAGTTCTCACTCTAATAGACCAGCCCATCACCACATGACTAGAACCCAATCCTCTCAGCATCAGCTAGGAAAGGCCCTAGAAAGCCGCCTTTGGCGGGGGGATAGCTCCCCTATTTCAACCCTTTTCGGGGTTGGGCACCCGCCCAACCTATTAGTAAACTACCAATACATATGGCAGTCCTAAAGTGAGGTGCATATTACACCTCGTCACCAAGTTGTAACCACCACACATACCAGACATCATCAGCACACAGAGCTACACGTTATTTATCTCATTTAGAAAATAATTATGTACTTCCATTGTTGGGCAATACACACGTCCACTACAATGATTCTTCAACACAGAAAAGACCTAACCTAGCTTGCCGGGTATTGCCGTCAAAGGGGAAATAACCTTTGTATATTCCACCCCAAAGAACTCTCTGGCCAATCAGGAACGAAGGTGTGTGATGCCGTGATCAATCAACATGCAGTATGGACAAAACCATCATAATATTATGGGGTACTAATTTGTTTTACTAGGCGAATCAAGATGTTATTTATCTTCTGCCCCAATCATTATTATTCCATGAAGTATCATATAACATATGGTACCGAAATAACTACCAATACAGCCTGCAATATATTTTAGGCCAAATCAAAGGGTTAAGGACGTAACATATATAAATGTAAATAAGGTAGAGCTGGACATAGCCAAACACACATGCGCACACACTGCACGTATCCCAGGTCAGCGTAACAATACACATATAATCTCTGAAATGTATTACCAAGAGAATTAAGCTTTCAAAACCGGCTACCATAGACTTAATATTTAGTGTCTACTGACTGACATTATTAGACTCCCTGAAATACATACTACTTGCCAAACAAAAATGTAAATCATACTGTAGGTTATATATAAATTCTTAGGAAATTAGTATGCATTATTTAGTATCTGTGAAAGTCATACGTTTTGGCAGGCAAAATTCCATCTTCCATTCCTTGTGTGTGTGTGTGTGCCTCTTGAAATGTAAATTAATAGATATAATTTGCACACAGGATAATATGTAATATACTGTATGCATATCTCTCTCTCTCTCTCTCTCTCTCTCTCTCTCCCTCTCCCTCTCTCCTCTCCTCTCCTCTCCTTCCCTCTCTCTCTCTCTCTCTCTCTCTCTCTCTCTCTCTCTCTCTCTCTCTCTCTCTCTCTCTCTCTCTCTCTCTCTTTATGCGGATAAATGTAAAGTACTACATATCGGATACCTAAATGAGAAAGCAAACTATTCGATGAATGGCACTCAGCTTAAGAATGTAAACAGAGAAACCGATCTGGGAGTAACAATATCGAGTAACCTAAAACCGAGTCAACAATGTTCAGAAGTTGTTAAGAAGGCAAACAAAATAATTGGCTTTATAGGCAGATCATTTGAGCATAAATCCAAAGACGTAATCCTAACCCTTTACAATTCCTTAGTCCGCCCTCTTCTGGAATACTGCGTTCAATGCTGGTGCCCATTACCAAAAAGACATAAACAAGCTAGAACGAGTTCAACGTAGAGTTACCAAAATGATACCTAGCCTAAAGAACAAACCATACGAAGAGCGTCTTAGAGAATTAAATCTATTTCCTTTAACCCAGCGCAGATTAAGAGGTGACTTAATTCAAGTGTTCAAAATCATCAAAGGCATCGACAATATGAACTGTAGTAAGTACTTCACTATCGACCAATCTAATTACACGCGGGGAAACGGTTGCAAAATTATTGGTAAAGCTTTTAACTCACACGAATCTAAGAAATCCTTCTTCAATCGAGTTGACAACTTGTGGAATGGGCTTCCCCGAGACGTTAGACTGCAGCGCCGTTGATTCATTTAAACACCGCCTAGACAAATATCTCGCATCAAACCCGCGACTGACTGCGTTTGTCAATGAATAACTTTATTTTATCCTCCCCTCAGTTACTAACCCATATGTCCCCTACTAACTTCCTAGTCCTGCCACGTTAGTGGCAGGGCAGTAGTTCCGTTTCCAATGTTCCCTTACCCACTCTAAACCACTGTTTGGACACTTGATCCTCAGTGTTTTGGAGGACAAGCAGCCTAGAAGGGTCACTAGATCTGTTGTTGCTTGATTTCCTTTGTACTCCTTTGTACTCTCTCTCTCTCTCTCTCTCTCTCTCTCTCTCTCTCTCTCTCTCTCTCTCTCTCTTAACAACTCGCCAGTTAAGTATATAATCCCGCAGCAAGAACTTGAGCAGTCACAGGTAATCCCTTCTATAATCCCCTGTTATATGCCTAATCCCCTGAGGACTTAGCAGTGGTCATTACTTCATGTGTTGTAAGCCGGAGTTTATTAGTCGCGGTATTGAAAATAAATAAAAATCATTATAACACTGTCTAGAGCGATATTTTGTGGTTTATTATTATATTTTATGTAATCATTATTAAGGTATTTATTTTATTGTTTTGCCATTTTCCAGCAATGTATTTTTAGTTTGACCCCTAGTCTAAGAAAAACATCCGCAAGTTTAACCCAATCACTGCAGGCTTATTTCCGCTACAATAAGGCTCATTTAGGCACTCCTGATTGCTTAAGCAAGTGTCTGAATGAAATGAAGTTATTACAGCAAAAAAATAGAAGAAAATAGCTTCAAAATGACAGTAGAACAAGCTTCGTAGCGTGCAGGGTTCACCTGCAGCGCTACCACAGACATCGACAATATTTGCTAATAATTAGCAATGTTGCGTTACATTTGCCTTTGCCAGCGCTGCATAGGTCTCGCAAGATATGGGGTGAGAGTCTCAGTGCCCCGACGTGCCGAAGACCGGATGGGGGCCTGTCGCGCTCCTGCTCACTCGCATTCGTCTCCACAGGCTTTAACGGGATCAAAATTGCAGTAAATTGCCATGGCGTTCCAAAACGACTCCCGCTATTTAAGGGTTAATATGTACTGTACATTTTCGGAAGACAATAATTTTGGACAATGACGATTCATTCTAAATTACAGGGTCCCGTGCTCACTCAGAAGATATCGACACCTGCATTGGGTGAGGCGTCTTCGAATCGAAAACTAATGGGCTGAAGTATCTTAAAATCTCCAAAATAATGGAGTGAAACAGGGATGGTCCAAAAATGACCCGGCTCTCACCAGATAGAGCTAACCCGATGACCCCTTACAATGTTTTGTTTTTGTTTTTATATATATATATATATATATATATATACCGGTATATATATATATTCTAGTACCTCCCGCTTTGTCTGTTCTATTTGAGATACTACTATTATATTTTTATCACCATAGGGAGTAACTCTAGCCAGCTGATTGGTCAAGTGGGTTAGGTGGGGTGTATTAAAGGGACTAAGTCGGGTATTTCAATTAAAGTGGACTTGATGCACTAAATGAATCAAAGGGGTGACGGAGTGTGTCAAATGGGTGAGGTGTGTTAAGTGGGTGAGATTTGCTAAGTGGGTGGGTGTTTTAAGTTAGTGAGGTGTGTTAAGTGGGTGCAGTGTGTTATGTGGGTGTGGTGTGTTAAGTGGGTGCAGTGTGTTATGTGGGTGTGGTGTGTTAAGTGGGTGCAGTGTGTTAAGTGGGTGCAGTGTGTTATGTGGGTGAGGTGTGTTCAGTGGGTGCAGTGTGTTAAGTGGGTGCACTGTGTTATGTGGGTGAGGTGTGTTAAGTGGGTGAGGTGTGTTAAGTGGGTGAGGTGTGTTAAGTGGGTGTAGTGTGTTAAGTGGGTGCAGTGTGTTAAGTGGGTGCAGTGTGTTAAGTGGGTGCAGTGTGTTATGTGGGTGAGGTGTGTTAAGTGGGTGCAGTGTGTTAAGTGGGTGCAGTGTGTTAAGTGGGTGCAGTGTGTTAAGTGGGTGCAGTGTGTTAAGTGGGTGAGGTGTGTTAAGTGAGTGAGGTGTGTTAAGTGGGTGAGGTGTGTTAAGTGGGTGAGGTGTGCTAAGGGGGTGAGGTGTGTTAAGTGGGTGAGGTGTGTTAAGTGGGTGTGGTGTGTTAAGTGGGTTTGGTGTGTTATGTGGGTGAGGTGTGTTAAGTGGGTGAGGTGTGTTAAGTGGATGAGGTGTGTTAAGTGGATGAGGTGTGTTAAGTGGGTGTGGTGTGTTATGTGAGTTTGGTGTGTTATGTGGGTGAGGTTTGTTAAGTGGGTGAGGTGTGTTAAGTGGATGAGGTGTGTTAAGTGGGTACAGTGTGTTAAGTAGGTGAGGTGTGTTAAGGGGGTGAGGTGTGTTAAGTGAGTGAGGTGTGTTAAGTGGGTGCGGTGTGTTAAGTGGGTGAGGTGTGTTAAGTGGGTGCAGTGTGTTAAGTGAGTGAGGTGTGTTAAGTGGGTGAGGTGTGTTAAGTGGGTGCAGTGTGTTAAGTGAGTGAGGTGTGTTAAGGGGGTGAGGTGTGTTAAGTGAGTGAGGTGTGTTAAGTGGGTGAGGTGTGTTAAGTGGGTGCAGTGTGTTAAATGGGTGCAGTGTGTTAAGTGGGTAATGTGTGTTAAGTGGGTGCAGTGGGTGCAGTGTGTTAAGTGGGTGCAGTGTGTTAAGTGGGTGAGGTGTGTTAAGTGGGTGCAGTGTGTTAAGTGGGTGCAGTGTGTTAAGTGGGTGAGGTGTGTTAAGTGAGTGTGCTGGATGAAGGGGAGATTCTTATTTATTTGTTTATTTATTTACCGTACTTATATATTTCTTTTTGTCCTCCCTATACCTCCATCAAGCTTAAATCAATACCCCCAAAACCCCCCTTTCAGACAAATATGTGCATTTTTCGGTAGGTAATGCCCAGGCCTAAAATTGCAGGGCCGCTATCGCTAGCCAAGGAAAATATAGACACATAAATGGCATGAAAGACCTCAAAATCGACCAACTAATGGGGCGAATGTCTTGAAATGTCAAAACTAATGGGGGTAAACATACGGGGGAAGGCGGTCCACAAACCCTCCCCCCCCCCCCTCCCCCCCCTTAATCCCTTCACCGCCATTACGTAATTCTTATCATAATCTGGTTAACATTAGACGATTTTCTTTAGTTTGTAATCTACCTATGCGACTCAAATGGCTAATTACAATCTCAATATACCCTCGTAGTAACATAGGTCCTTCTTAAACTGCATACAATCATATAATTTTAGCCAGAATCAAAGGTAAAGAGGCGTCATGGTGCTGAAGGGGTTAACTAGGTGAAGTGTTTTTAAGGGGATGGTTCACTTTTTGGGCGATTTTTGCATGTATTCATTATTTTTCTAGTTTCCTCCCTAGACCTCCATCAAATTTAAAAAAAACATCCATTAGATCCCCCTTCTAGATTAATTTGTAAATTTTTCGGTAAAAAAAAATCTCCCGGCCAAAGGCTGGTTCTTCCAACATTATAGGCTCACTATCGTTCGCCAGGGAAATAATCGACACCTAAATTGCACGAAAGGTCTAAATCTTGACGAAGAAATGGGGCGAAAGGTCTTAAAATCGACTAATTAATGGGGAAATCATCTTAACATCTGAAAACTAATGGGGGTAAACATGAGGGAGAAAGTGGTCCAGAAAACCGGCCCATCCCCCCTTTAATGTGATAGTGGGTAAGATCAATACCGGATGTGAATGAGGGTCAAAATATGTTGGCTTAGTGGCGTGACCGGAGTCCATTATTGTGGCGGTCACCTCACTTTACCTTCTATATTACCTCCAGCACTACGGCTTCCACAATCACTACTACTATAATCACGGCTACTACTACCGCAATCACGGCTACTACTACCGCAATCACGGCTACTACTACCGCAATCATGGCTACCACTACCGATATCACGGCTACCATAACCGCAATCACGGCTACCACTACCGCAATCACGGCTACCACTACCGCAACCACGGCTACCACTACCGATATCACGGCTACCATAACCACAATCACGGCTATCACTACCGCAATCATGGCTACCACTACCGCAATCATGGCTACCACTACCGCAATCACGGCTACCACTACCGCAACCACGGCTACCACTACCGATATCACGGCTACCATAACCACAATCACGGCTATCACTACCGCAATCATGGCTACCACTACCGCAATCACCACTACCACAATCACTACTACCAATACCCATTATGACCTCCATAATTACGACGTCCAAAATCACTACCACTACCACAATTACTAATACTACAATCACTACTGCCACTACCACTACCTCCATCACTACCACTACCACAATCACTACCACTACTACAATCACCAATACTACCACAACCACTACTACTATACTCCATTCAATTGACCCGTGCATCTGGCTTGTAACTGGTGTTTGTATCGAGGCTCATGATTGGCTATCTTATCAGTACCCTAGCTCACTGGCCAACATGAGCGGCAGAGCTGATACTATATTTATTATATATATATTATTCCTTCTTTATTCATTAAAATCTATGTGTTTAAGTAATTTTAATGATTACTTAATAAATTACAGTCTTATCCGAATCCAAAGAGCTATTAAATATCACACGAAACACAATAATAATGTATATATCATAAAGTAAACATAAGTAAAATAAATACATGATCAACTAGGGAGGTAAGCAAGAGGTGAAGACTGACCGACTCTTCACGCGGCTTAGCCAATCACAGGCCTGGATTTACTTGTCACACATTTAAAATAGGTAGTGACTACATGTCTTCCTTGGCTTGTGTTCACCACTACAATCGCAATCACCACCACAACCACGAAAATCACCACCACAACCACCAAAATCACCACCACCAATGAAATATACTGTAATAAAGAAAGATGTTAGAAGATCTTGATGTGAGGGCGAGAGTACTGCAGGTGTACAATTATATGAACCCCTAACTACAAGCTGGCAGGCTCGAATCCAAATGTATATGAGAGAGATTCATTCGTTAGCTGTTTCCATTTGTTTAGCCTTTCTTCTCAATTTGTTCTTCAATGCAAGCCCCAACACACTGGGGAACGTTATGCTAAAGGGGTAGCTATATACAAAAGTAAATGTAGTGCAAGTACAGTCACTCTTAAAAATGTGTGGACTTTACCTATTTCTAACAATTTAAGTATAATCTATGGAAGTATTTTTTATGGAATTTATTAATATAATGTTCAATGCATCAACTACAAAAGTATGTACAATATGTTATTTATTGAAGAGCAAATCCCATCCAAAAACAATCTAGATAGTCATAATTGCACAAAGAAAAACATAGGGGGGGAGGGGGGGGGGGGTACACGAATGTTTATAAGTGACTGTACGTGTATGTGAGCGAGTATATTTTACAGTCGAGGTAAGGGTATATAGAGGCTCAGTTGAGGTACACTACCAAACTATATTGAAAAAACTACTTGAACTACAAAGATCACTCGACTGGGATTCATTAGTTTCGGGGGGTTTTCAGGACCCCTTGTTCCTCATGATTAGCCCCATTATCTTTGACGCTTTAAAGCATTCGTCCCACTAGTTTGGCGTTTTTAAGACCTTTCATGGCATTTAAGTGTCGATTTTTTTTTTTATGGCATACGGCAGCGAGCCTGCAATTTATGAGGAATCGACCTTTGGCCGGAGCGTTTTTATACCAAAAATATGCACAAATTTATCTCGAAGGGGGTCTTGGGGGTATTTTTTAAAGCTTGATGGAGGTCTAGGAAGAAAACAAAAATAAGTAATAATTATAAATACCGGTATATATATTAATACACAAATTAATAACAATCTCCCCTTGACGTTTGCCATTTCGTTTATTCCATAAAGAGTTAAAGTATTTCTGACCCCGACTGTACGTGTGGGTGTGGAGTGTGGTAAGTTCTGGGTGGTGTATAATCCCCAGGACCTCGTCAGTTATTCCACACAATCTAGCAATACATGGAGGCTCACCTATTCAACTTATCCAGGTTGTGACATATAGAGTGTGGATATATAAAGTGTGGAGTTTAAAGCCATTTGTTGACTTGCAATATAATATAGGGCCTGGCAAGACCGATAAATCTATGTGCGGGCTTTGTAGAAATTCCCGTGCACCCGAAGCGGGCAATTTTCCCGATTATCGCCTTTTTTTTCACTCGCTCTAACACTGTAAAACAAAGGTTATTAAACCAAATGCAAAGGAATAGTGTTACCAGCGATTCTGTATTTGAGTCTAATGTACGCTATTAGTTAACTACCTTATTATGACGATATAATCTTGGCTATTTACGAACAATGAATTCCATACACACATGAATTGGCTACTCCTACCACGATTAACGTGGTAGGAGTATCTAGGAAATGTAATACGTGTGTGTTATGACTGAGTATTATGAGTAGGTATGTATAAGTGAGTGAGCGTGGTGTGTGTATGTGTGTGTGTGTGTGTGTGTGTGTGTGTGTGTGTGTGTGTGTGTGTGTGTGTGTGTGTGTATAGTGGGTGAGTGTGTTTACGTGAATGAGTGTGGCTTGTATAATGTGCATAAGTGTGTGTGTAGGTAGATGAGTGTGGTGTGCGTATGTATGAGTGTGGTGTGTGTGTATGCGAGTATATGTGTAAATAGGTGAGTGTGGTTGGGTATGTGTGTGTGCATAAGTGGGTGAGTGTGTGTATGTATGTATGTATGTATGTGAGGTGACCGTGTGCGTGTGTGTGTGTGTGTGTGTGTGTGTGTACCTGCATCAAGTCTCTGGTGTCTCCGTGTGTGTGTGTGTGAGTAATAGACTGTAACTGGAGGTTTGAGATAAGATTATAGCACGGAATATATGGGCGACCAGGGAGAGACGTGGCACTAACTTTACCAGAGAGAGAGAGAGAGAGAGAGATAAAAAGAGAGAGAAAGAGAGCGAGGGCGAGTTGAAGAGAACACAATGGGAGAGACATACGATATATATAAATATAATGCAAAAAATATAAAGTCGGTAAGTGAAAGAGCATGTCCTTGTATGTGTGAGAGAGAGAGAGGCAGTGTGTGAAAGAGATACCGTGTGTGAAAGAGAGACTGTGAGTGAGAGAGAGACCGTGCATGTGTGTGTGTGTGTGGACGCGTGTACGAGTGCCTTACGTGTATGTATGTATGTGTGTAATAGACAATAACGAGGTCTGAGGACTATAGGAGGATATATACGGCAGACCAGGAAGAGTAATGGGATAAGCGTGAGGCATAGGCAGTGTGTGGATCTATGGCTGTATATTAGGTTAGCGTGCAGGGTTTACATGCTCAAGTCCTGTTATTATTGTTTTGTTTTTGTTTTTCTTTACATAAAAGAACAGAAAAAGGAAGATTTATTCTCATGAAACGATAATCCGTTAACCTAATGGTGTTCTGCATTCACGAAAACTATAATAACTGTATGGTATTGGAAGTTAGTGGAAATGGACTCTGAGGAAGGGAGTTTCAAAGATATGTGATTCGGGATATAAATGAATGTCGAAAAGCCGAAGTTCTGCACTATAAGGGGTAGTTCGTTGCTGACAATTGGGTTATGGATAATTCTCACTGCTCTGTTTTGTATTTTATCTAATTGTTCTCGGTGCCACCTCTCCACATCCACTCCACAAAGGCGAGCAATACTATAGGGATCTCACCTCGCTTGTTTTCTCTTTCTCTCCCTCGCTCTTTGGCTTGTATCCATTCGGCCCCATTCAGCCTACTGTTTTAAGACGTTTACCCCCAATTCAGGTGTCAATATTTTCCTGGCGAGCGGTAACGAGCCAGCATATACATATTTTTGGTATGACAGCAAGCTAAATTTGTACATTTTCCGATAGAAAAATGTCTCTGGCGAAGCCGGATTGCTCTATACAATGC
>CM064498.1:4408010-4479872 GCA_032716605.1 Paralithodes platypus | reverse complement strand
TTCTTCATACAGGAAATTTCTAATATTATGGATTCATTTTTGTCATTCTACGCTGAATTCTCTCCAATGAATCTATGTCCATTCTGTAATAAGGACACCAAAATTGGACAGCATAATCCATATGGGGTCACACTAATTCCAAGTAAAGTTTTAAGATAACATCAGCAGTTCTGTTACTCACACTCCTAGAGATGAACCCGAGAATCCTGTTTGCTTATTACGAACGCTTATACACGTTTTTCTAGGCTTCAAATCATTGCTAACAAACACACCTAGATCTTTCTCGCAGTCTGAATTTTCTAATTCTAAATTAGCTAGTTTATATTTAACATTTGTTGGCATCTTCCCTATCTTTAATACCTTGCATTTGTCAATGTTAAACTTCATCTGCCAATTTACTGACCATTCATGTAAGGTATCTAGATCCCTTTGGAGGCCCTCTATATCGCTATCTGAATCAATTGATCTCCCCATTTTAGTATCGTCTGCGAATTTACTTATCCTACTAGTTATACCTAAATCTAGGTCATTTATGTATATAAGAAACAACAGGGGACCTAATACCGATCCCTGGGGGACACCACTTTTGACTGCTCCCCACTCTGACTTGGTACCATTTATGCTGACTCTCTGTTTCCTACCAATTAGCCATGACCTAATCCATCCCAACAACGACCCTCCTATGCCATGTGCCTCAACCTTTCTCATCAATCTCTCATGAGGGACTCTGTCGAAAGCTTTACTGGAATCTAAATATATAATATCATATGACTTGTCACTATCTACTGCTTCATATACCTCTGAGAAAAAGCTAAGCAAATTAGTAAGGCACGAAAGTCCCTGAGTGAATCCATGCTGAGAAGAATTTATTAAGTTAAATTTTACTAAGTGGCTTCTAATTTTCCTAGCAATAATAGACTCTAGCAACTTTCCTATGATTGATGTGAGACTAATGGGACGGTAATTGGATGCTATCGATTTATCACCTTTTTTGAAGATCGGAATTACATTTGCAAGCTTCCAAGCTTCTGGAACTAAACCTGTTTCTAATGACTTGTTAAATATAAATGCTAATGGACTACTTAACTCATCTCTGCATTCTTTTAATACTCTAGCATATACCTCGTCAGGACCAGGCGATTTTTGAGGTTTCAGTCTGTCAATTTCCTTAAGCACATCAGTTCTACTTATACTAACTGTACTTAACATATTTTCTATACTATCACTATATACCATATTGATTTCTGGAATCTGTGCCAAATTTTCATTAGTGAAAACGGAAAGAAACTGACTATTTAATGTACTGCACATTTCTAAATCATTTTCTGTTATTTCTCCTATTGAAGTTTTTAGGGGGCCTATTACATCTCTAACTTTAGATTTATATAGTTGGTAAAAAGCTTTAGGGTTATTTTTGAGTCGCTGGCTATCCTTATTTCATAATTTCTTTTTGCTTTCCTGATTTCCTTTTTGACCTGTCTTGATAGAGTCTGATAGTATATATGTAAATGATTTTCACCTTTCTTTATTTTGCGATATATTCCTTTCTTTTTTCCTATAAGATCTATTAGCTTATTAGTCATCCATTTTGGTTGGTTCTGCGTCGATCTAAATCTTCTTTTAGGGATATATTTATTTTGAGCATTGTGGAGTGAAGCAATAAACTGGTTATATGTAGGTGGCAAGTTTAACTCTGGCATATCCTGACTTAATCGCTTAACAATAGGGTCCACCCTTAAGTCTCTTCTTAGCCCACCATAATCGGCTTTTCTGAAATCTGGGATAAGTGTCGTATTCTCTTTAGCATTCCCTGTCCATTGTATATTAAAATAAATAGATTTATGATCGCTATTTCCTAGGTGGTCACCAATCTCTACATTATTTATCATATGTTCATTGTTACTGAAAACTAAATCAAGAATATTAATACCTCTAGTCGGCGTATCTATGAATTGAAATAAAAAACTATCTTGTACTACCTCTATAAACTCTACTGAATCGGAGTCGCCTATTTGGTGCTGCCAATCAATGTTCGGAAAATTAAAATCCCCCATAATGCACACATTGCTAAACCTTGATGCTATTTTAATTTCCTCCCATAACGATTTTCCGCCATTTCTACTCATATTAGGCGGTCTATATATAACTCCAATAACTATGGTCTCACTACCTTCGTTAACCTCTACCCAAACACTTTCATTATCATTATTTAGTCTAATACCTGATTTAATACAGCTTTTTAATGTACTCCTGACAAACACTGCTATACCCCCGCCCTCCTACTTGTTCGGTCATATTTAAACAAACTATATCCTGGAATATCAAATTCTGCTAAAAAATGCCTAGATTCTGTATTAATCCACGTTTCAGTTAGCGCTATTATGTCTATATTTTCTGTGCTAACGAGTGCTCTAAGTTCGTTCATTTTGTTACATAAACTCCTACAATTTGTATAATATACCCTCAACCTATTACTTTTATTTGCAACTAATTTTCTATTGTGTTTAGCTAACTTATTATTTCCTGTTGAACTACTAGCTCTAGACGGAAATTCTACTCTATCAGTATTCTCATCTTTACTATCAGTTACATGTGTAGTGTTATCGATACTACTATTACACATCACTATATCCGCACTATCTTGACTGATTATTTCTATTTTACTCACTGGTTTGTCACATGAAGTACCCGCTCCATATGGAGACAGTATTTTACTTACACACCCAGGTTTTTTTAACGAAACCCCGCAACAATCCTGTCGAGTGAGCTGGCCAAGGTCGAAACTCCTAGTCGAGAGAGATGTACTCCATCCTGGGCATACAGTTCATCCTTACCATAAAAGAGGGACCAGTTATCCAGGAATGGAATAGTATTTGCCTTACAATACTTCTCCAGCCGGCTATTTACACCAATAGCCATGGAGGACCATTCCTTCCTTACCCCTCTTCTAGGCAGGATACTGTTTACCACAGGAACTCCACCTTTTTCCTTGATCCTCTCCAACATTTCCTGATACTTGGAGAGCAACTCCTCAGTCCTGCATCTCCATATGTCGTTGCTGCCTGCGTTGAGGAAGATGATGGGGTCCTCCCCACTCACTTCCATGACAGCATCTATCTTCTCAGCCACCCTCCCGACTCCGGCACCAGGCACGCAGACAACTTTACCAACCTGAGTGTTTGTTGCCCTGCCAAGGTATCTAACCAATGAATCACCGACAATGAAAACAGTCTTAGCTTTTTCCTTTTGTCGGCGTGTAGCAGCAGTTGTTGCAGCAACAGCAGCAGACTTCCCCCCTCCCCTCTCACTGCCTCGATGATCGCCACTTCATCGCCATCACTCTCATCAGCCAAGGTGCTGAAGTTGTTGTGGGTCTTGACTGGCTGCCTTTTCAGCTTGCAGGCCGTTGCACTAGTTGACACTACTTTCCAAGGGGCTTCACGATCCCTGGGAACACTTCCGGTAGCCTCACACTTCTTCTCCGCCATAGCTAGTCTCAAGGCCAAATTTTCATCTTTGAGACACTGAATCTCCTGCTCCACACTCTCCAGTCTCTCTTGCAAAGCAAGACAAAGCTGGAGAGTATGGGAGGAGACAGCAGACTCATCAACAACAGCCATCACTATGAAAGTTCACTAGGACCTCACTAAGGGTAAACAGGTTCACTAGCGGTCACTGGGGACGTCCGCACAGGTCAGGGGTCAGAGAGCAACTGAGGGTCTTAAGCAACTGGTCTTAAACCAGTTGGCTGAGTGGGGCCGAATGGATACAAGCCAGGGAAAGAGAGAAAGATACAAAACAAGCCGGTGACCCCCCTTAAGCCAAGAACGCACATGACTTTAATGTATTATGGCTGCTAGCTGCCTGCCAGTGAAAAAATAACCAACTCGGTAAAGAAGACCCTCGAGCTCCTTTGAGACCTCTTCATCAATGGCTCTAACGTGATATTCCAATTGAGGTTAAGGGGGTCACCAGTTTGTTTTTATCTTTCTCACATGTGCGGGGGGGGGGGGGAGGCCCTGAGGTGGTTGGGGTAATCCAGGGCGCGTGCAGAGGTATGGTGTGTATGCAGCCTTTTGATGGTCTTCCTTTCCTTCATGGTTTTCCTTCTCTTTATGGCATCAGGGTTAGTAATGGTGACTTGTATATTCTTGCCGGGTGTTGAAGGGGATGGGAAAGTTATGGCTGCAACTCTGGCGCATGCATCTTGGTGGTGTGGTGGTTATGGTTTCCTTTCTGGGGGGGGAGGGGGGGGGGGGTATGCGCGGGAAAACTGCTTGGCGGTAGTGGCGTGGTGTTTAATTTCCTCATTATCTTAAATATTATAGATGGTTGAGTAATATAAAGATGGTTGAGTAATATAGAGATGGTTGAGTAATATTATAGATGGTTGAGTAATATTATAGATGGTTGAATAATATAAAGATGGTGGAGTAATATAGAGATGGTGGAGTCATAATTATGGGATTAAGGGGAGATATCCACTTGAGGGACTTTTTTCTTGACTCCTTTCTCCCTCATGTTTAGCCCCATTGTTTTTCTAATTTTAATACGTTTGCCCCATTATTTTGACTATTTTAAGAACTTTCAACCCATTTCTGTCAATTTTAAAACCTGTAGTGCCATTTAGGTGTCGATTTTATCCTGGCGAGCGATAGCGAGCCTGTGATTTAAGAGGAACCGGCTTTCAGCCGGGACATTTTTCTACCGAAAAATGTACAAATTTATCTTGAAAGGGGATCAAGGGGGTGTAATCTTAAGCTTGAAGGATAGCTAGTGACCAAACTAAAAACCTCCCCTTAAGGTGTAGATAAGTGGGTGTACACTACTGTATGTGTGAATGACTGAACATGTGTGCATTGTGTTGTTGTTGTTGTTGTTGTTGTTGTTGTTGAGGATAGATAAGTTGGGGATGTGACAGGTCTTTAAGGACTTACATGTGAATGGGTGTACTATATATTTCGTTACTGTGCATGCGTTTAATGCTTAAATATAATAGACAATATGTCGAGGTCTGAGATAGCAGGGGATATATGGCTCACAAGGAAGAAAAGTGGGACTATTTTAATATGATTAGAGAGGGGGAGTGAATAAGGGTGTGTGTGTGTGTGTGTGTGTGTGTGTGTGTGTGGTGTGTTTGTGTGTGTGTGTGTGTGTGTGTGTGTGTGTGTGTGTGTGTGTGGTGTGTTTGTGGTTTCATACTCTGTTGTGCGTTTTAATAAATACAAAATAGGTGAAATTACACATGTTTTGGTGAAAGGAATTAATGAGAGAGAGAGAGAAATGACAAAAATAAATGATGGTAGGACAAATATAATACGGAACTGATATAGGAAAACTAAAAGTGGTTGGGTATGAATAGGTTTGTGTGTATTATGTGTAAGTCAATGTGAGTAAATTTTGAGTGATAGAGAGACATGGTGAGTTTGAGTATGAATGTGTATGTAAGTGAGTATGTGTGTATTATGTGTAGTGATTGTGTGTTTCTTTTGAGTTACAGAGAGACAATGTGAGTGTAGGTGTGTGTGTGTGTGTGGGTGTGGGTGTGTGAATTCCCTATGAGCATGTCTATGAACAATATAGTACGGCTGGAGGCTTGAGATAAGACCATATGAGGGAAAATATTTCAGATCTGAAGAATTGGTGAGATTCAGTTTACGAGAGAGAAACATGATATAGGCCGTATCTCAAAGACCTTGCGATCCATTCTGGGGAACGAGATTGTTTAGTGCACTACACTCATTACAGAGTGTGCAAAATACTATATACTTTCTTCTTGAACTCCTCTAATTGAAGAACTGTTTACAACTTCTGATAACAATTTGTTCCAGGTAAAACAGATCTTATATATAAAAAAAGTGCCCACAAATACTAGTGTTGAACCTTTTAAGTCCTAACTTCCAGCCATGGTTGCGTGTGTTCATATTGAGGCTAAACATTGTGCTATAATCCACATTTTCAAACTCATTAAATATTGAAAAAACTTCAACGAGCTGACCTCGTAATCTGAGAGAGAGTGAGAGTGAGCGAGTGATTGAGTGAGAGTGAGTACAAAGAGAATAACGATGTAATGAGCGTGTTAACTTCCAAAATCAATATTTTAAGAATATAGAAAGGAAGCAACCAACACCTTGATGCTTCATTGACACCACATACTGTAGTACGACGCATATGAAGCACCCAACATCTCGAAACTTCAATCGATAATTTCGGGACCTCGTAAGAGTAACAGGCTACTGGACAGCCTACAGTCCCGAGGTTGAGACATAGAAATACAAATGTGCAATTGAATAAAAATATCTGTGTGTGATGTGCAATAGGACATTAAATAAATGTGCATGTGTGTGAGAAAGAGAGAGAGAGAGAGTATTAGGCAGATATAATTAAGATAGTCAGATTTATGATGCAGACTTAGGATACATGTGTAAAGTAGGCAGTATTTAAATAGACAATCTGTAAACATGGAACCATTTTGAGCTTAATATATATAAGATTAACAGGTTAGATATGATTAAGAAACTAACGAATGTATTTATGATATATATATAAATATATATATTTATATATATATATATATATATATATATATATATATATATATATATATATACCGGGTATATATAAAACATGAAAAATATTGATTCTTGCGGTAAAAATATATGCGAATATGCTTCCACACTAAAGGTGTGTAGAAAAGGGTAGGTTCACTGCACAAAGTTTAAACAATTTTAGTGCTAAAATTAAATTGCATCTAAAATATATTGCATGCACAAAATAAGGGTTTAAAAAGTATGTCCGAGTATCTTATTAGAAGGCTCGGACTGTTGTGTACATATTAAAATAATGTTTATGTAAAAGTGTTAAAATGCATTTCTCTACTTTCGTAGATCTTCAGTTATTATAAAAATGTGCAAGAGTTGCTGGCTTCAGAGTCAGGTATTTGTTCTGTACTCTTCTGTGGATTTCCAGGCACTGGAAGAGTACAGAACAAATACCTGACTCTGGAGCCAGCCACTCTTGCAAATTTTTATAATAACTGAAGATCTACGAAAGTAGAGAAATGCATTTTAACACTTTTACATAAACATTATTTTAATATGTACACAACAGTCCGAGCCTTCTAATAAGATACTCGGACATACTTTTTAAACCCACCCTTATTTTGTGCATGCAATATATTTTAGATGCAATTTAATTTTAGCACTACATTTTTTAAACTTTGTGCAGTGAACCTACCCTTTTCTACACACCTTTAATGTGGAAGCATATTCGCATATATATATATATATATATATATATATATATATATATATATATATATATATATATATATATATATATATATATATATATATATATATATATTACATCCGTGGGCGGCCTGGGGCACCGTATTTTCCATAGTAGGCATAGGAATAGAGTCAACAATGTACATAATGCCATACTTTATTTACTTACTAGATTTTCTTTTTTCTTCAACAACTTTTCGGCTCACAACAGGAAGGCCATCATCAGGTCGTTAGATATTCGGTTTAGTGATTATGAGTGCTTTACCTAGCTGAATTCTTATTTTTAGCTTTCTTTAAAAATAATAAATAGATCCTTTTACGTTTAGTTAATTTTAGACTTGTCTTCATTTTATAGGATCATGATTGACAACCTCCTGTTGTGAGCCGAAAATGTGTTGAAGAAAAAAGAAAATCTAGTAAGTAAATAAAGCATGGCATTATGTACAGTGTTGACTCTATTCCTATGCCTACGATATACATATATATATATATATATATATATATATACCGTATATATATACTGTGTGTGTGTGTGTGTGTGTGTGTGTGTGTGTGTGTGTGTGACTTAGCGGTAAGATATTAGTTCCCGTAGCCTTAACCAAAAGAGAATGTTCACCTTCTTCCACGATATTTTATAATAGATATCTCTAAGGGAGGAGAGCGAGACTAAATTTTCAATCAGTACTATTTTATATGATAAATGATAACCTCGTTTGTTTATATTAAACGCTTTCGAAAATTTGGAAGAATACACGGAATGCATTCTTTATACATCCTTAGTATTCGAGAATACATTTTAATTTTACTTTTGGCAATAATTTTACGCTTGTTTTCGATCATGGAAAATTTGTAGGAGTCGAAAATGTAATGACTTAATTTGATTCCTAGAGCTCCTTCTTAAGCTGAAAAAAGCGTTTAGTGATAGCATGGATATAATGATGAATTGTTTTATCGAATAGTGTAAGGGATAAGACTATGAGAGAGAGAGAGAGAGAGAGAGAGAGAGAGAGAGAGAGAGAGAGAGAGAGAGAGAGAGAGAGAGAGAGAGAGAGAGAGAGAGAGAGAGAGAGAGAGAGTTCGACTTTAAGATGGTAAACTAAAGGCGTAGGAGAGGAGGCTGAGAGGAAGGAAGTGTTTTGGTGTGAGTGTGAGAGTAGATTGAAGCCATTCCTCGACTGTGATGACTGTGTATTAAAGCTATTGGTTTATAGTGTACAAGACGAGAGTGGTGCAGCAGAACACTCATGCGCCATTCAACACTTATTCCTAATCAAGTCGAATATTACACAAGGGAATATATGGCAGATGTGGAAGAATGGCGAGATTAAGCTTTCCACACACACACAGAGAGAGAGAAAGAGAGAGAGTGCTAGTGAGTGAGAGAAAGAGAGTTAGAGTTAGAGAGTTGGTTAAATACACCGTGACAGTGCGTGGCTGCTCGCTCCCTATACGATACCAACCAGAATGGATTACCTGGTCTCAAACCCTCCCTATCGCCTCGTCTCACCCCGATTACTTTCCGTCAAGATAAATCAACTTCCTCCATCCAAGAGTTGCATGGTTTCTTGGGCTCTTCCACTCAGGGTGACCCCTTACCAATAGCACCATATGAACAGGGTCGATTTCAGGGAAGCAAACCACAACATCATATTACTGAAAATTACCCCTTCGGACCATGCAAATGTTGTCATGTACTGTAGAGTATATTCTATTTTGCTTAACATTGGACTATTTATTCAGGGTAGAGGTATCAATGTCAAGAGGTAATACATATACTTGGCGCAAGTCTTTCAATACCTTTTAATTATTGTTCACTCTACCAAACACAATATTATTGAAAAGGTCTCTCATAAGCAAACCGTTAAGGTACTTAGATGTAAGGTTGTTAACCAGGTTGGTCAGTGGAATGAGGGGAGAGCCATTGGCGGTGGTGAACGTTGATATCTCCTAGGATGGAGATTTCTGAGAAAGGAGAGATGGATAGAATGTGTTCCACTTTAGAGTTTATAGATAGTCAATGAATTCTGCTATCATAATCACCATCATCACACACACACACACACACACACACACACACACACACACACACACACAGACATGGTCATTTCAGTACTACTCCACCCCTAGGGGGGGGGGGGGTCCTATGTTATTATAGTGCACCCGAAAGCGTATGCAACACTTCCTGCATGCATGCTGTTTGTGGCAGGGGGTTTCAAGAAGGGCGAAACTTGTGTCAAACCATATCAATGACCTTTGCCAATTCAATGAGCTTGCCGCGGCGTTTCAAAGGATTTAGTTTATCTCGCAATATAATCCAGGCCAGTGCTAAAGAACCTCATAATATAGCCAGAAAGAAAAATGCTCCTCGAAAACTACCGGAAAAAAGGCTGGTACGACCAAAGTAAATACATTCTAGAGTCTATATACTTTGGGTACGACATCCTCTTTACTGCCGTTGGAGCCCTTAAGGGGAGGCAGACCGTTTGTTTGGTCTATTAATTAATTTATTCATATATTTTCTTTAATTTTCCTCCCGAAACCTCCATCAAGCTTAGAAAAATGCCCCCTAGACCCCCCTTCAAGAAATATTTGTAAATTTTTCGGTAGAAAAATGTCCCGGCCGAAGGCCGGTTCCTCTTAAAATTGCAGGCTCGCTATCGCTCGCCAGGAAATAATCGATACCTAAATGGCACGAAAGGTCTTAAAATTGACAACGAAATGGGGGGAAAGGTGTTAAAATCGCCAAACTAATGGGCCGAACGTTTTATAATTTCAAAACTAGTGGGGCTAAACAATAGGGAGAAGGGGGTCCAGAAAAACGGTCTGCCTGCCCTTAAACCCAAGAAGAAGTAATTAAATTAAAAAGGAGGTGAAATATGAAGCTTAAAATTAAAACGAAAATGATGAAGTTGAAGACAACGAAAAGAAGGAGGATAAGAAAAGCGAAGACGAAGAATTGACGAAAATATAAACGAGAATTAATAAGAATATGAAGATATGTATGGCAAAGAAAACGCGGAACAACACGAACAATAATACGGAAAAGGCTAAACAGAAATACGAAAGAAATAAAGCCGAAATTGAAGAAGAAGAAGAAGAAGAACACGAAGAACAATAGAGGATAGAAGAGAGTCGAACACCTATGGTGATTAGGATATTTACGAGAAAGACTAAGAGGCGTAACAAAGACAGTCATAACGTTCTGGGTTTATGCACCTTTAACCCTTTGTGGGGCGGGAGGGTTTTTGAGATAGTGCAAATTCGCGCGCTCATAGGGCCAAATTTTGTTGATCCCTCGTATGATTACATTTTTTTTTCTTCTTCTTTTTTCTATGTGAGTGAAAGAGACAAAAGGCAAAGCTACCTGTAACAAGTGTCTCCCCGAATGTGGAAAGAATGACAAAGACAAATTCAAGGTACATTAGAGTGAAAATGCCTTGCCATATAAAAAACGTTAATTCCACTTGTTATTATCTTTTGTTTTTACGCCTCAATTCAACGTTGTGTCTTCTATTTTTAAGCATTTATTCCGTTCTAGTAACTACAAATAATAAGAAATACAATATGGAACTGTTGTTTTGAGCAGTTTGTGTCATACGTAAACACATATTATACAGCAGTACAAGTATTTTAAAGGGGGTAGTGCTTGGTTTTGGCCTATATATTAATTTATGTATATTTATGTATATTTATGTATGTATATTTATTATGTATATTTATTATTATGCATATTTATTATGTATATTTATTATGTATGTAATTTATGTATGTATATTTGAGTGTCCTCGCTAGACCTCCATCAAGCTTAACAAAAAAAAACTAGACCCCTTTTCAAGATAAATGTGTACATTTTTCGGTAGAAAAATGTCCCAGCCGAAGGCCGATTCCTTCTAAAATTACAGGCTTGCTATCGCTCGCCAGGAAAAAATCGACACCTAAATGACGCGAAAAGTCTTAATACTGACAAAGAAATGGGATGAAAGGTCTCAAAATCGCCAAACTAACGGAACGAACGTCTAAAAATCTCAAAACTATGATGCTAAACATGAGGGAGAAGGGGGTCCAGAAAAACCGAGTACTACCCCCTTAATTAACCGAATGAGTTTTTGATGAACTGCATTCTGGGAATTTAGTTCTGCTTGGGATTCACTCCGTTTGCTGTCTGTCCCTGGGGTTGTCCTTCTGTTTGTATGTATCTTGTTATGTCTGTCTGTCTGTCTGCCTGTCTATCTATCTGTCTGTCTAACCGTTACCTCTAAGCCTCTAAGGAATTGCTAAGCCCCAAGCCAGCCGAATTAATTTATACACTCTGAATTAATTTATTTTCAGGTATTAGTTCAATTATCTCTCTCTCTCGCTCTCGCTCTCGCTCTCGCTCTCGCTCTCGCTCTCGCTCTCGCTCTCGCTCTCTCTCTCTCTCTCTCTCTCAAAGGGTAATATTTACAGTCCATACTCCTGGTTATATTCTAAGGTTATGTTCCTCGCCTTTTTTTTTCCCCTCTCTCTCCTTCTTCTCTCCTTTGTATCAATATTATGTGTTAAGGGGAGATTTTGAGTTCGCTACCTAGACCTCCATCAAACTTTTAAAAGATACCCTAAGGCCCTCCTTCGAGATAATTATTTACATATATCAATAGAAAAATGTCCCGGCCGAAGCCCGATTCCTCATACATTTCAAGCTGGCTATCGCTCGTCAGAAAGAAATTAACACATAAATGGTACGAAAGGTCTTAAAAATTTACGAAGAAATATCGCCAAATTATTGGGGCGAACGTCTTAACATTTCAAAACTATTGGGGATAAACATGAGGGAGAAGGGATCCAGAAATATACACCCCCTTAAGTGAAAATATAGCCTTTCCTTTGTAGCCCGTGTCGATCTGTTTGTCTGTATAATGTATAAACCAGTATAATGTATAAACCAGTATAACTTATCTATTTCTGTATTTGTTTAGACGTATATTCGATGTGCCTCTATTCATGTACCCGGTGTTTATAAATGTTTCGCTGATATAGTGACGTAAATAAATGTGCTTATATATATATATGAGAGAGAGATAGAGAAGTGTATATGTGTATTATACATCAGTTTACTTCTGTGTGAAATGGTAATCTTAAGCCAATGCCTTAGTCGGTGAAAACGTCGCCGTGTTGTGTTGATTATGATAAAGGTATTAAATATTTTCCTGTCGTGAAGGAATATTAATTAAATATATGGATCCTCTTACAGCGATTATATAGGAACATTTCATGCATAGGTAGGTTAGAAATTCTGGGTAAAATCTGGTGCTCAGTGTTAGCGATCATTCTTTCCATCTAACACCAATTTGTTATATTATGTTACCGCCAGAAGCTTTTATCTATCATAGAAAGTAGTTTCACAAGATCTAGGGATTGAATATATTATTATCTTTAGATTTACAGTCCGTTACTAATAGTATTTTTTATTTACTAACTCCAATATTATTTTTAGATTTGGAGAGATATTCGGAGTCAGGATTGGATATTCGGAGTCAGGATTGGATATTCGGAGTCAGGATTGGATATTCGGAGTCAGGATTGGATTAAAGATATTTTCATTAAATCTTCAAATCTATAGATAAGTGTTATGTTTCTTTTGTTCGAATTCAACTATTAGACTCCACTTGAGTATGTTAAGGGGAGATGGGCCTTTTTGTTGGTTCATCAATTCATTTATTCCTATATTTATTATTTTCCTCGCTAGACCTCCATCAAGCTTAGAAAAACACCCCCTAGACCCCACTTCAAGATTAATTTGTACATTTTTCGGTAGAAAAATGGCCCGGCCAAAGGCCAGTTCCTCTCAAAATGTCAGGCTCGCTATCGCTCGCCAAGAAAAAATCGACACCTAAATGGCACGAAAGATCTTAAAATTTACAACGAAATGGGACGAAAGATATTAAAATCGCCGAACTAATGGGCCGAACGTCTTATAATCTCAAAACCAATGGGGTTTAACACGAGGGAGAAAGGTGACCAGAAAAACGACCCTTCTCCCCTTAAGAACAAATAAACCAAAGTGTATGGGGCAAGGGGGGGAGGTGGGAATTGTTCGGCATGCTTCCCTTTTAAAATATGCAAAGCGTCAATGAACAGAAGCCCGTACCTACATCACTTTGCTCTCCTTTAAGGGGGTACTGCTTGTTTTTTTTTTGGTCTGTATATATATTTATTTATTTATTATTTGGTTTCCTCGCTAAACCTCCATCAAGCTTAGAAAAACACCCCCTAGTCCCCTTTTCAAGATCAATTTGTAAATTTTTCAGTAGAAAAATTTCCCGGCCGAAGGCCGATTCCTTCTAAAATTAGAGGCTCGCTATCGCTCGCCAGGAAAAAATCGACACCTAAAGGGCACGAAAGGTCTTAATGATCATAACAAAATGAGGCAAAAGGTCTCAAAATCGCCAAACTAACGGAACTAACGTCTTACGACCTCACAACTAATATGCTAAACATGAGGGAGAAGGGGGGCAGAAAAAGCGAGTAGTACCTCCTTAATCTTTTCACTTCAGAGAGATCCCAAGCCTGAAGAAAATGGTGTGACCTTAGCTAGAATCCAATTTAACCCCTTCAGCACCGCAGACGTCCTTTTGATCATTATTGGCAACTATTAGACGATTGTATTTAGCTTGGGAAGGATCTGTGGTACCGGTATATGAAAGGATGAAGGTCCTTACTAATCTGAATAAAATCACTTAATAGTCACCAAAACATAATGAAACGGACGTCACCGGTACTAAAGGGGTTAAAGGGTTTGGTTCGATGGAAAGGCGTTGTTTTTCTTATCCAGTCGTTCCCTATAAATTGACGAGCTCACATGGGCGAATGTTAACACTTTGAAGATTATGACGCAGTTTGACCATTTATTCTGGCTATCATTAAACGATTGTATACAGCTTAGAAAGGATCTGTTGGAATCATGGGGGTAATGACTATCTCACTCAACCTTCTGACTTCCACATACCATTCCTTATCTGAATATAATCGACTAGTTTTATAGCTAGAAAACGGTAAAAAAATGCGTCATCGTATTTTCAAAGTTTCAAGTTCTAGTCATGTGTTAAGGGGGTAGTGCTTGTTTTAGGTCTATATATTTATATATTTATATATTTTTGAGTTTCCTAGACCTCCATCAAGCTTTAAAAAAAAAAAACATTAGATCCCCTTT
Source organism: Paralithodes platypus (assembly GCA_032716605.1). Lineage (NCBI taxonomy): Eukaryota > Metazoa > Arthropoda > Malacostraca > Decapoda > Lithodidae > Paralithodes > Paralithodes platypus. The sequence goes on along the minus strand of CM064498.1, from coordinate 4,465,394 downwards.
CAAGATAAATGTGTATATAATGTCGGTAGAAAAACGTCTCAGCCGAAGGCCGGTTCCTTCTAAAATGTCAGGCTCGCTATCGCTCGACAGGGAAAATATCGACACCTAAATGGCACGAAAGGTCTAAATATTGACAAAGAAATTAAGCGATAAGTCTCAACATCGTCAAACTAACGGAACGAGCGTCTTAAAATTGCAAAACATATATGCTAAACATGAGGAAGAAGTAGGTCCAGATACATTTACTACCTCCCCCTTTAGTGGCCAAATATGTGGCACCAATACTTGCTCGCATTGAATGAAAATCTATATACTCCACCTGACCCCACACTACTGTATTTCCTCACACTTGGGATCTCTCTGGCGTACAAAAGGCTAGCGGAGAGCAAAGGAACACCGGGCCAAAGGTGTGTTCATTGACGATTTGCATATGTCAGAAGAAAGCACACTGGCCAATTCTGAACTTCCCCTCTCCCCTCTGTCGCGCGGAATACTGGTTCTTACCTTCTAGAACATCCAAGTTAATAGCTAGCGACCATCAAATATAAGTTAATAGCTAGCGACCATCAAATATAAGTTAGGAATATACTGTAATTAAAGTATTCAATGACTGAGTGCCCTTAACCCCTTCTGTTCTGTCGAAATTATTTTGTTTATATTCTGGCTACTACTAATAGATTTTATTCAGTTTATGAAGCACCTCTAGCAATTATAAGGCTTCACACTATCTCAATCAACCCTTTTAACTACCCCAGATCCTTCCCAAGCTGCATAAAATCGTCTAGATATAACTAGAATAAAATATAACAGACGTCGCTGGTACAGAATGGGTTAATAATCTAATTAAACTCGTGGAATTAAGATACAATATATTACCAGGAGTATCGGTCTAAAAGTGTATAGACAAGCAGCTATTTATGGGCACAGTGGATAATTGTTTGGATATATTTATTTATATAGTCGTTTATTTTTAGTTTCCTCACTAGACCTTTACTAAGCTTAAAAAAACACTCACTAGATTCCCCTTTCAAGATAAATGTGTACATTTTTCGATATAAATTTGTCCAGGCCGAAGGCCGGTTTCTCTTAAAATTACAGGCTCGCTATTGCTCGTCAGGAAATAATCGACACCTAAATGGCACAAAAGGTTTTATATGGATATAGAAATGGGACGAAAATGTTTAAAGTCAACAATCTAATAGGGCAAACGTCTTAAAATGAGTGTACATTAGAGGTATTTTAGGTATGTTGGGGATATATGTGGGGTGCTTGTTAAGTATATATAGTAAACTGAATAGGAGGAGGAAGTGTTTGTGAGAATGAGCTGGATCACCCTCTTTGTAGGTGAGGCTGAAATAGAAACAGTGGGGGAAGCCAAGCAAATGAAGCAAGAATTCCAGCAACCCCTTATCATATGCCTGTGACCAGTAATCCTTAGAATTGTTATTTATTGTTACAAGTGAAGGTAAACATAATTCTATACAATATAATAAATTAGAAACAAACACTCTATTAATATTATTCTCAAATATACCAAGCAAATAAATATACCATCGAATAAAAACAGGCATTCAAGTAAGCAAAATAGTTAAGCTTTTAAATATGATATTCTTTCGTTATAAGGAAACAAATCGAAAGCAAACTAAAATATGTATACAGTATATAATAAATCTCATACGTAAACAAACAAACATAATAACTATTAAATACAACAGTGATACAAATAAACATAACATTCAAGTCAATATACAAGCAAACAAATACACAACCCAAATAAAAACACAGAAAACAAACATTCAATATTCCCCACCGCAGGTAAAAGAATCAGATTTTTTTTTTTTTTTTTTTTTTTAAAGATGGAGGAGGAATGTTGCAAGTTTAAATATACGATATTTGAAGTCCGCTACACACACACACACACACACACACACACACACACACACACACACACACACACAAGTAGGTAGAGCTCTCGTCTCACACACGAGGGGTCGGGGGTTCAATCCCCGGCCGGGCGGAGACAAATTGGGCTTGTCTCCTTTCATGTGTTAGCCTCAGTTCACCTAGCTGTAAATAGGTACCTGGAATAAGTGGACGACGTTGTGACGTCCCATCTGGGGTTGGCAAAAATGGTACAAGGCGAGATGGGTATCATATGGTTCACCTAAGCTGATGGCTACCTAAGCCTTCGGGCGAGACGGTACCGTATAGTGAGAATGGTACCATACAGATCCACCCTAAGCCTTCGTTTCCGATGTCGCCAATTGGCTAAAAATACAGACTACACACACATCCACAGCCATTCCAACGATACATATAACACCTACAAATATAGGAGGCGGGAAATAACGAGCATGCTCACTCCCGCAATACAACTAGAGTAAGTACTAGAGTAAGTACACACACACACACACACACACACTAAAAAAAAAAAAAAAAAAACACACACACACACACACACACACACACACTAACACACTAACAAACACACACACACGCACACGTATATTCTACATTCACTCTGCTTTGCCTTAAAGTCCATATAATCAGATAAGAGAGCGTATTCGGTATATAATAAATTATAACCTCAAAATGCAATCAATCTATATACAGTACAGTAGTTTGTTAATTGACGCGTGCAATATTGTTTTACTAATCCCTTTCAAGGAATCTGTCCTAGGGAGGAAACATAATTTTTTTTAGCTTCTCTCTCTCTCTCTCTCTCTCTCTCTCTCTCTCTCTCTCTCTCTCGTTATATTTCCCCCTCCCTAGAGGTTTGTGAAGTAGTGGGTATTATCATTAAATGGATAGGCACACAGCTAAAAAAAAGTAGATATATAGAATATAGATAGATATATAGATAGATAGATAGATAAATAGATACACAGATAGATGAATATGCACAAAGCTAAACGAATATAGATAGATGTATAGATAGAAAGATAGACAGACATATAGATGGACAGGCACACACTAAACAAATAGATATACTGTATGTAGATAGATTGGTTGATATAATCACATAGATGCACAGCTAAACGAATAGGTATAGATAGATATATATATAGATAGATAGATAGATAGATAGATAGATAATAAAGATAGATATATGGACAGGCACCCAGCTAAACAAATATAGATAGATAGATAGATAGATAGATAGATACACAGATGGATAGATAGATAGATATATCACTATAATCACAGAGGTGGATAGTAACACAGCTAGGCAAATAGATATAGAGAGATAGATATATATAAATATAGATAGAACACATATACATAGATAAGCAAACAACTAAATAAATATATTTAGAAAGATTGATAGATATGAATATATATATATATACAATATATATATATATATATATATATATATATATATATATATATATATATATATATATAATTAATATATATATATATATATATATATATATATATATATATTAATTATATATATATATACTGTATATATATATATATATATATACAGTATATATATATATATATATATATATATATATACAGTATATATATATATAATTATATATATATATATATATATATATATATATATATATATATATATATATATATATATATATAGATAGATAGATAGATAGATAGATATACACTTAGAAACATAGATACATAAATACTTTTGGCACACAGCTAAACAAATAGATATACAGTATATAGATAGATATATACACAGGCACACAGCTAAACAAATATATACTGTATAGGTAGATAGATAGCTAGATAGATAGATAGATAGATACATGTGTGGAGAGCTAGGATCCTTTCTCACAGCACAATGTTGCATCTCTCTCGCTATTCTATCGCTACTACAATAATCAGTGTTTCTCAGAGCTCTCTCAGTGCATACCACCTCCTCTACGTAGGTTAAGTAGTACCCGTTTTGCAACACAATCCCACCCCTACTCTGTACAACTCTCCAACTCAAGAGTGAAACGTTACTCCCAATCATTCTTTTTTTCACCAGCTGAGCTCTGGAACTCTCTCCCTGAATCCATCTTTCACTCATCCTATGACTTAAATTGTTTCAAACTCCGTGTGTCCAGACATTTTGGCTCGAACGTTCCTTGATTTTGGCCCTCACTCTTTTAACTCTGGGGGAGGCACTCGTCACAGGCAGTTTTACCTTATGTCTCCCTCATCCACATAGAAGAAAAAACCCACAAATAGATGCATTGGCACACAGCTAAACAAATAGATATAGATCGATAGATAGATGCATACATAGACAGATATATAGATACATAGAAATACAGAGACATATATATGGACACCGTTAAACAAATATATATAGATAGATAGGCAACAGCTAAACGGATACAGTATATATAGAAAGATATATAGATAGCTTTAAACATAGACAGATGAATAGGCACATAACTTAACACAAATATATAGGCCTAGATAGATAGTTTTATCAATATATACACAGATATATACAAGGAAGGATACCCCACCCCCTTCTCTTCTGAGCTGTCCTTGTTTCTTGTTTTATATACATCTCTCTTCTCTGTGATCTTTATGTCTTTACCTCCTGTGCTCCCCCTCCCCTCTCTCTCTCTCTCTCTCTCTCTCTCTCTCTCTCTCTCTCTCTCTCTCTCTCTCTCTCTCTCTCTCTCTCTCTCTCTCTCTCTCTCTCTCTCTCTCTCTCTCTCTCTCTCTCTCTGATAGTATCAATATATACATTTTCTCTATCGAGCAAACTACAATATAATAGTGACTCGATAGTTAAGTTGAGTTTGATCATTCGAACGACATTTTACCGTTCTTTTATTAATTTGATGATGCATACCGAATATTTATTCATATTACGACAATAACATTACTTAATTCATATGTATTCCGGAGATTTAATTAATGTCATTACAGCGTGTATAAATTTTAACTGCATAAATGTATTTCAAAATCATATGGCGAATGTATGATAAATAAGTTTACATATTTGGTAAAATGTAGAGCACAGTTTGCACATCAGCCATCAACAATGAATTGTCTCTTGGTAAAGTACGTTTCAGCACTAAATTATTTTTAACCATAGCCAAAATGTTCTAAAATAAAACATTGCTCCAGTAATTTGACAATAGTTACGAGTAGTGCAAAAATAACAATTATTGTAATAATAATAATGAGAAGATATGAAAGTATTGAGATGAAGGTACTGAATATTATATATATATATATATATATTTGTCCTGCCTGTATGGCTAAAATCCTAGCCCTGGCAGTTATATTTGTCATCAAATAAATTCCTTCCTTTAACCTCCGTTGTGGTATAGTGACTGGACCTCCATATATATATCTAAATTGCACGTAAGGTATTACAATTGACAAAGAAATAGGGCGAAAGGTCTTATAATCGCCAAAGTAATTAGATGAAACGCCTTAATATATAAAAACTAATACACCAAAGTAATTAGATGAAACGCCTTAATATATAAAAACTAATTGGGCTAAGCATGGGGGAGAAAGGGGTCCAGAAAATATAATCTCCCCTTAATTACTTTCTGGATAGTTCATCAACATATACAAATGTATACGGCACATTTTGTCCCTACATTTCCGTGCCCGAATGTACGTTCAAATAGTCGAGTTTAAAATGTTATGTCTCACAAAAAGAGACCGGGAAGTGAATATTGTTTGTAATATAGGATAACCTTTATTTAGGTGTAGGTGAGTTTAAAGAGAGAGGATGCACAAATAGATAGATAGATAGATAGATAGATAGATAGATAGATAGATAGAATGAGTGAGTCGTGTAACCACTTGCAAATCCTTGGGTGAAAAAATTAATGACAAGCAAAAACGAAGTCAGTTAAAAGACGAGGGAGATATTTTTTAGTTTCCTTTACCTGTTAAATCTATTTTTATAACCGTATGAAGAATGTGTGAAATATATTTTATATATACATGTGTTTTATCTAAGCCCTTCAGTACCGGTGCCGTCTTTTAACTCTCTTTTGAGAACTTTTAGACGATTTTAGGCGGTTTCAAAAGGGCCTCCAGCAATTAACAGGCTTCGAACTAACCCGCTTAACCATTTGTACTACCACAGATCCTTTCTAAGCTGCACACAATCGTCTAAATATGTTCCACAGGTATCACAGCACCAGAATGTACTAATTGTTGAGTATAATATTTAGTATACTGTATTATAGAAAAAGATACCAAGATAAATAAGGTCTGAACTATAGGAAGAGAAATGGGGAAAATGGAAAAGTGCTGAGGAAATGTTCGATCCTCTTAAAAGTTTCATGTGTAGTTAAGAGAGAACATTCTTTATTTAAGTGGAGAGAGAGAGAGAGAGAGAGAGAGAGAGAGAGAGAGAGAGAGAGAGAGAGAGAGAGAGAGAGAGCGAGAGAGAGAGAGAGAGAGAGAGAGAGAGAGAGAGAGAGAGAGAGAGAGAGAGAGAGAGAGAGAGAGAGAGAGAGAGAGAGAGAGATTGATTTTGCCCCGAGGGGCGAGTTTATTGAGCAGCGCCCCCCATCCTGTGAGGGGACAACCACTAGTAAGGCGATACATACTGCTCAAAGAGCCATTATTCCACTGAAACAACAGCATCGTCGTCTGGTTACATTCATATTTGTGTTTATAAGTCAGGTTGGCATTATTCAGATGCGTTATTATAGTTTCCTCATTTAATTGTCACATGGTCTGTATATACGTATTTCATTAAAAAAAAAAAAAAAAAAAAAAAAAAAAAAAAAAAAAAAAAAAAAAAGCAAGCAAGCAAGCTTGTAGTGACTGAATTATTAATTGACAGGTTGTAAATAATAGCACTACAGAACTAGTGCAATCGTATGAGGAGACTATTCATATTTTCATTACATCAATGATTATTGAGATCATAGTTAGCTGAATACAATTATTACAAAAATAGGCAATGGTATAAATCAACATAATACATAATTTAATACAGGCGGACATAATCATGATCCGGTTCGTTGTGCACTGGGAGCTAAGGTGTCTTGAGATCGCCTCGTACCCCCACACAACGAACGTATTATAGTCTGCATGGTTGGTATCTAATTGAATATACTTAGTGGGTATTTCAAGAATGTCAGGGGTAAGGAAATGTGATTTGTATATTAGAAGACTGTGATTAACGAGACGTGTAACATGTGGAGGGAGGTGGTAGAAAGAGAGGGATCTCGTTGGGGGTGGAAGTTTCGCTCCCAGGAATTTTCGTTCCTGTGGTATTTCAATAATAATAATAAAATAATAATAATAATAAGGGGACAACCACTGGTAAGGCAATACATACTGCTCAAAGAGCATTATTCTACTGTAGCAACAGTATCGTCGTCTGGTGTTATTATAGTTTCCTCATTTGATTGCCACATATGCTGTATATACGTGCTCATGAAAAAAAAAAAAAAAAAAAAAAAAAAAAAAAAATGACTGAATTATTAATTGACAGGTAAATAATAGCACTACAAAACTAGTGCAATCATATGAGGAGGCTATTCATGTTTTCTTACATCAATGGTTATTGAGATCATAGGTAGCTGAATACAATTATTACATACAAGATGTGACTAATATTTCGAACTACATTAATTATTATGCAATAATAGTACCACAAATATATTACAATCATATGAGGGACACTTCACATTCTTCATTACATCAACGGTTATTGAGGTCATAGTTAGCTGAATACAAGAGTCACATACATAATGTGACTAATATTACCAACTACCGAAGTTATAATGGAATTATAGTAATACAAATATTTTACAAAGATGAGTTACATGGTTCAAATTCTTATTACAATAATGGTTATTGAGGGGAGAGAGAGAGAGAGAGAGAGAGAGAGAGAGAGAGAGAGAGAGAGAGAGAGAGAGAGAGAGAGAGATAGATTACAAGTTTTGAAACTCTTTGGACAACATGAATACATAATTAATCCTCCATTACAAACTCCAATGTACTTGAATAAGTTATACCAAACACGAAACGAGGTCAGTTACAAGACGTTGGAGATAATGTTTTAGTTCCTATATATATATCATATATATATATATATATATATATATATATATATATATATATATATATATATTAGTTCCTATATACACCCCGTTCTTAATATTAATCATCAATTACAAACCTCAATGTACTTGAATAAACCAATGCAAGCATATGGTCCTCCCGGGATTCGAACTCGGGACACCACACCCAGAACATAAAGCACCTAAAGCATTTCACCGCCAACACAGTCTACCCTGACATTCACTATATCCGTGTATGTCCAGCACACATACACGGCTATGACTATATTCAATCAGTCTATCAACCTGTTTATGTTGTCATTGTTTGGGGTTGTTATCTACCAACTCCGTTTACGGGATTTCTAGGCTGCAACTTGCCTTTTCTTAACCCCTTCTGTACCGGCGACGTCTTTTTATTTTCTTCTAGCTACTATTAGACAATTTTATTCAGTTTTAAAAGGGCCTGCAGCAATTAAGAGGCTTTGAACTATCTCACTTAACCCTTTACAATACCACAGATCCTTCTTAAACTGCTCAAAATCGCCTAAATATAGCTAGAATAAAATGAAAAATACGTCGCGGTACAGAAGGGGTTAAGGGGGGATGAGTGTATTTGTTTGCTCATATATACATATTTGTATTAACTGATTTAGATTCCTACCTAGACCTCTATCAAGCTTATAATAACCTCCCCCACCCCCCCACAGACCCTCCTTCAAGATAAATATGTAAATTTTTTGATTGACAAAATTCCCAGCCAAAGTCTTAATATTGACAATGAAATGGGACGAAAGGTCTTGAAATCGCCATACTAATGGGCCGAACGTCTTAAAATCTGAAAACTAATGGGGTTAAGCATGAGGAAGAAGGGGGACCAGAAAAGTGACCCGTCTCCCCCTGAAGTATAGTTAACCCTTACAGAAGATACAATGACGCATTTCTGTTCTGTTCTCTGGCTATTAATACACAATGTTATTCAGATTAGGAAGGGTGTATTAGGGGATCAGAGGGTTAATTGAGATAGTCTTTAACCCTTATATTGCCCACAGATCCTTCCTAAATGGTATGTAATCGTCTAATGATAGCCAGAATAAACTGTCGAACTGCGTCTTAATCTTCTAAGGGTTAACCACTTCTGTACCGCTGACGTCTTTGTTATTTGATTTTAGCTACATTTAGACGATTTTAAGAAGCTTAGGAAGGACATATGGTAGCTAAAAGTATTAATTGAAATAGTATGTAGCCTTTCAGTGAGTAGACGTCCTTCCTAAGCTGAACAAAATCGTCTAACAGTGGCCAGCATATAACGAAAGTACATCACCAGTACAGAAGGGGTTAAGGGCATGATGGATAGCTTTGAATCAGCTGTGACTTATGTGGTGTTGCCAGGGGTTGCTTTCTACATCTCTTAACCCTTCTTCCTCATGCTTAGCCCCATTAGTTTTCAGGATGTTTTTCACAATTAAATTTCACAAATTTATCTTGAAGCTTAACACCTAAAGAGCGGCCTAGGCGGTAAATAATATGTAGCCACCAGCGGGGTGTTTTTACCCAAAATAGGGCTGTTTACGTGATCATTTTCATGCCTAAATAAGACCCAGAGCGTAAAACAAGTATCTATCCCTGAAAGGGCATAAACAGAGCTATCCAATGACACCACAACGATCCTTGTATGACCGCTAGTTTTCTTGCAACAACCGCGCAACACGAGTGAAAAAACCATGTAATTCGGTACTTTCCCCATACATTTCACTATGTAACGAGTGTGAGAGGGTGGAGGAGGGTGGGATTCATGTCAGTTGGTCCGCCGCGGTGGCCTGGAGCAGTCATACGCTCGCTACTCTCCTGCCACCACTTGTCTCTCTCTCTCTCAGCAACATTACGTGCTGAAATTGCCACACGACCTATGTCGCGCGCCGCCACATAGTCCAAATTTATTTCACTCGACTTATGTTGCGCGCCGCCAGTTAAGGGTTAATAAGCTTAATAGAGGTCTAGGGAAGAATCTAAAATATAATAATAAATGTATACATAATTATATAAATGTATATGAACATATATAGCTATCTCCCCTTAAGAAAATAACAGTGATAAGTAATTGCCTCGCCTAGATGCCCTTGGATCAAAAGGAAAAGGTGGAGAGGAAGAAACAGTGGAAGAATATATAGTTTAACATTTGTCACAAATATACCTGAATAAAATGCAACGGATATAACATCCCCCTATTAATAAAAAGCGTAAATTCAAAATTAGCTTTTGCTAATTAAATATTGTTGAGATTTTTCTAGCAGCCTCGTGTAGCCTAAACTCATTAACTTCATTTGTTGGCTGTAAACATGCTAGATATTTCATTATATACCGGTTATAGGTCAACAATAATTTGGCTTCTCTACAGAATACATATAAGTTTCATGTGAAATACTCTTGTCTGATATTACTTTCTTTTAATGATATGAACATATTGATCAATAAGACCGTTGTACATAATATATAATAGTTCTGTATCAGGTATATGCAAATGAGTGTACATACTATCCATCTAACACTAACCCTATTACGTTACAACTAAAGTGGTAGTGCAAACAATGGCTGTGACGGTGAGATGCCTGTATAGTAAAATCATGTAAGAGAAACGGGAGCAATCCATTTGATATTTATCTTTTAGGGGGGCTGTTTAGCCTTACTAGTTTGGAGTTTCTAAGACATTGGCCCCATTACTTTGGTGATTTTAAGACAAACACACACACACACACACACACACATACAGTATATATATATATATATATATATATATATATATATATATATATATATATATATATATATATATATATATATATATATATAGTATACTGTATATATTCGATGGAGGTCTAGGGAGGAAACTATATGAAAAATATTATGTAAATACATGAACTACAAATAAATATATATCTCCCCTTAACTACAACACGAACAACATCAATGACACTAAATACTACGAGTAATGAACCTGGGACGCAATGTATGTAACAGGAACAGCTCTCTCACTTCTGGCTCATTACTAGTATCAATATTATTTTCAATATTATATAGAGAGTTGACATACAATCAATGAAGCACTCTATAAAACTGACAAGGACCGTGTGACCTTTAATCCTCGGTATCCACTAAAAGCTTATGGAATCTTTCTATGGATACTGATGGAATTGATTTAAGGGAGCCTACCTCGCTTTTTTTCTCTTTCTCTCCCTTTCTCTTTGGCTTGTATCCATTCGGCCCCATTCAGCCTACTGTTTTAAGACATTTACCCCCATCCAGGTGTCAATATTTTCCTGGCGAGCTTTAGCGAGCCAGCATATATATATGTTTGTTTTGACAGCTAAATTTGTACATTTTTCGATAGAAAAATGTCTCCGGCGAAGCCGGATTTCTCCATACAATGCTGGCTCGCTATAGCTCGCCAGGAAAAAATCGACACCTGGATGGGGATGAACGTCTTAAAACAGTTGGCTGAATGGGGCCGAATGGATACAAGCCAGGGAAAGAGAGAAAGATTAAAATAAAAGCCGGTGACCCCTGTTGGAGCAGCAGACAGGGGATTGGGGCCAAGGCTAAGGGATTTCTGTCTTTGTATATCGCCGAGAAGAGAATATTGTGACTATGTTTCAACCATTTGCCCTAATAACAATATGACTGAGAGCCATCCGCATCATTGCCATCAATAGCCATACTATTATAAATGCCAATGCTATTATGATAATGCAGTCATCATTCTTTAGCATTTTTATTAATGATAATGATTGTCAACAATGTTAATGTTAATATAGCAACCATATATATAATTTCCTAATGTTCTCTTCTACCATAATATGGCCTTTAATAGTTTGTATCAAGCCGTTTCCCCCATTAGTTTGGCGATTGTAAGACCTTTCGTGTCATTTAGATGTCGATTTTTTTCTGGCGAACCGTAGCCAGCCTGCAATTTTGGTGGAACCGTCCTCGTCCACCGCAGTTTTCTACCGAAAAATGCACAACATTTATCTCGAAGGGGGTCTTAGGGTATATTTGAAACAGTCACAATATTCTCTTCTCAGCGATATATGAAGACACAAATCCCTTAGCCTTGACCTCAATCTGCTGCTCCTACAAACCACTTAAATCATTTCCATCAGTATCCATAGAAAGATTCCATAAGCTTTTAGTGGATACCGAGGATTAAAGGTCACATGGTCCCTTGTCAGTCTTATAGAGAGATTGTATGTCAACTATCGATATAATATTGAAAATAATATATACAGTATATATATAATATATACAGTATATATATAATATATACAGTATATATATAATATATACAGTATATATATAATAAGATCCCTCTTTTGCTCCTCCTAAACTGCAGGCTCGATATCACTCGCAAGGAAGAAATCGACACTCTAAATGGCACGAAAGGTGTTAAAATCGCCAAACTAATGGGGCGAATGTCTTAAAATCTCTAAACTAGTAGGGCTAAACATTAGGGAGAAGGGGGTACAGTAAGCCCCCCCCCCCCCCCCCTATAAGAGAAATATCAAATGACGTCCCCCAGTTTTCTCCTACCTCCACGACATTGAATCGCAGAGATAACATGAACAAAGTTACCCATTTGTCTTTCCTATGTGTATGAAGGAGACAAAAAGGCAGGTTGGCTGTAACGAGTGCCTCCCCCAAAGCCAAAAGAGTGACAGAGCCAAATTCAAGGGTCGTTGGAGTCATAATGCCTGGACATATAAAGTTTAAAGCAGTTGAAGTCATAGGATGAAGGAAAGATTGATTGAGGGAGATAGTTCCAGAGTTCACTTGTGAGTAGAAGAAAGACTGAGAAAATTTGCCAATTCTTAAGTTAGGGAGCTGGACAGAATAGGAGTGGGATTGTGTTGAAAGGCGGGTGCTTCACACTCGCCATAAGGGAGTGGGTATGCACTGAGAGAGCTCTGAAGAACACTGATTGTTATAATAGCGATAGTAGAGTGAAAGAGATGCAACATTGCGGCGTGTAGAAAGAGATTGTAGGGAAATAGTAAGAGGAAGTGAGTTGATGAGACTCTTTCGAGAAGTACGGTATGACTGGGGCCTCCCCTGCTGGATATTCACTAGCGACAGTGGTGGCTCACCGCGAGATTTTTTTTGTTTTGTTTTGCCGTCTCCGGAACAAGCTCTGCTTACAGTGCTGAATGGCACTGGTGAGGTTGAAGGATTTCTTAACCCTCTCCGACATATGACGCGATTTTGAGCCGATTAGGGATACTTTAAAGCCTTTGTTACCATCAGGGGTATTTAGAAACCTTTAGTTTAGTTACTTCTCTGCAGTTGTCTTTGAGTTAGCTGTGGGCAGAACACTAATTTTGGAGAGGTAATTATAAGAGTGAGAGAACTCTATTTCTTATTGTTAATCTGGCAACCTCTGCGTCATATGAGTCTGAAGGGGTTAAGTCGGTGCTGAGGTCCTCAGACAAGTCCCGAATTAATTCCTCAAGGCAGGGGTTGTATGACTCGAACCAGAGTTTGACAGAACTGCTCACATCTGTGCTGAGGTGCTCAGGCATGACCCAAATGAGTGAGGCAAGATGAGGGTGATTAGCTGCAGCTGGAAGTTGACGGAGCTACTCGCATCGGTGCCGAGGTACTCAGGGGTAACCTGAATTGAGATCCTCAAATCAGGGGTTGTTTGACTTCAACCGGAAGTGACGGAGATGCTCACATTTTTGCTGGCTGAGTCCTCCCCAAACAGGTACTTCTCTTTTTGTCTCCTTGTGTTGGTTCGGTACCTCTGGGTGAGAAGGTCCCTTCTCCTCTCCTCAGGTGAGTGGTTGTTGGGCCAGTTTTGCCCTGGAGTCGGCAGAAGTGGAAAAATCAAAGGGAGAGGGGCAGGTGGGCTGGCCTCCCGATTCTCTTGGGACCTCGGGAGTGTGGTTTAGGGGCTGTCTACTGCTTCATGGGGGGAGCCAATGTCAGGGAGTATATGAGAAGACAAATATATAGACGCACTGATAAAAATGTGTTACAAAAGTAAATAAGATGGGAATGTTTGTGACCAAATACCACGTTAGTACTTATGTATGCTGTGGGGATATAGGCCATATAGACATATGGATACGAAAATATATATTTTTTATGATATCAGTAGCTAATGTTGAAGAAGTACCTTGAATATCGCAAATTTCTATCAAAACTGCTCAGTGTCATAATATTATGTCATATTACGGGGTGGGTGGGTATACTTTAAGAAGGGCCAATGCTAACCAAAAGTTAATGGGATCTATGCATGTACTAATTTAACATGCTGACCAAATATCGTCGAAATCCATCTATTCATTGTTTAGATAGTTTGTGAATAGACGCATGTACACAAGAGTGAAAACTTGATCACAGGCATGCTGTATAAAAAAGAAGACAATGGGTATTATAATCCGTACTGCATGCATATGTTATTTACAAACTATGGCAGCATTATCATAATTGGGTGTGTATGTGGTTTACACTAACAGGTTAAGGGGAGATTTCCACTTGAGGGACTTTTTTCTTGACCCCATTCTCCCTCATGTTTAGCCCCATTGCTTTTGATATTATAAAACGTTTTCCCCATTACTTTAGCGATTTTAAGAACTTTCACCCCATATTAAGACCTTTCGTGCAATTCAGGTGTCGATTTTATCCTGGCGAGCGATAGCTAGCCTGTAATTTAAAAGGAACCGGCCTTCGGGCGGGACATTTTTCTACCGAAAAATGTACAAATTTATCTTGAAAGGGACTCAAGGGGGTGTAATTTTAAGCTTGATGGAGGTCTAGGGAACAAAGTAAATACCTCTCCTTAACTAAAATGCTTGCAGTTGCCCAGGCTTTGTTTACTAAAGTGTCTGTGTTGCTGCCCTGGTGTTGACTCGCTGCACTAATTGTCAGTCTCACTATATATGGCCAATATCCTGCTTTATAGTGCGTTGGTTGGTAAACACTCTGCTCTCTCCTACTAAACACGATTATATTTTATCATATCTAAGATCAGGATACTCAAAGCATTTATGATGTCGCATCTCCCTCTGACCAATGTCTCTGGACAGCCAACGTCAGATGTCTAGTGCCAGCAATCTTCTAAATGTCATAACTAGCAACTTCTTTTGACTTCCTAGATGATTTATAGCTTTTAAGGCAGGTCACCGTTTTTTTTTTTTATCTTTCTCTCCTTTTCTATCTTTCCCTGGTTTGTATCCATTCGGCCCCATTCAGCCAGCTGTTTTAAGATATTTATCCCCATCTTGGTGTCGATTTCTTCCTGGCGAGCGATAGCGAGCCAGCATTGTATGGAGAAATCCGGCTTCGCCGGAGACAGTTTTATATCGAAAAATGCTTGCTGTTAGAAAAAAATAATAATATATATATATATATACCGGTATATAATATATATATATATATATATATATATATATATATATATATATATATATATATATTGACACCTGGATTGGGGTAAACGTCTTAAAACAGTAGGCTGAATGGGGCCGAATGGATACAAGCTAAAGAAAGAGGGAGAGAAAGAGAAAAAAAAGCGAGGTGGGCTCCCTTAAGCAAGTGATAAACTTCGACGTCTTAACAGTGCACTCTCATTATATTTAATTCATCATTATCTATCGTAAATTGATTAGTTATATTATGATTAAATACGCAATTCATATTATTCAACTGTTCCCTTATTTAAAATTGGGGAATCATTTAGCAATGGCAATCGACGGCAGTAATCCGCTGATAATGACGAGCCATGATTTATATGCATTTATGTAATGGCCAACTTGAACAAACAAAGCTATTAATTACCAATGAAAAGCAGGCCTTTTGATATTGATATTACGAAATGGTGTTCCGAGCTTTGGTTTCAATTAATCATGTTTTGTGTTGCTGGGAATATCTTTTAGATTGACAGGATTTTCAGAGTGTAGGATTTTTAGAGTTGGATTTATAGACTAGGATTTATAGAGTAGGATTTTTAGAGTAGGATATTTAGAGTGTATGATTATTTTAGCAAGATTTTTAGAACAGGATTTTTAGAGTAGGTTTGTTAGAGTAGGATTATTAAATTAGGATTATTGGAAAATAGGATTCTTAAAGTAGGATTATTGGAGTAGAATTTTCAGAATGTAGGATCTTTAGAATGTAGAAACGGAACATAGGACATTGCAGATCCATCCATGACGTCATAACGGTGTTGCCATAGCAAATATATATTTATTTGCTTGAGCAAATATGGTAATGGGGAGTTCTCCTAACAGCAAGATATAAGTATTTAATGTATAACTACAATCGAACATAAAGGCAAGTCATACAATGAGTGCAGAACAACAATTATGTTTATACACAAAAGTAAATAATTAATCACACAATGAAGTTACAATAATACATAGAATAATAATAACATGTTATTCGCAATACAAATACAAATAAAGTTTACTCGAGTTATAGCTGAATATCTAAAACATACAAGTCACAAACCTAGGTGAAATGATAATTTACTTGAGTTATAGCTAAAAGGGAAATTACACGTAAACGTGGTTGGATGTATTTGTGTAATTATTTTAATTGGTGGGTACTTAGATTCAGCCAACTATAACTGTTCGTTAGATGTGAATATACCTGTATATGATATTCTATTACGCATGGAATATACCTGTATATGATATTCTATTACGCATGGAAATGGTAATATTACTGTCTTGAATATTTGTGTCACAGACTCTAGTTTTTGCGAAGCTAGTATTATTTATTCTTCTGACGAGTTCACGTTTTCTTTATATCACTTGACTAATTTTCTACATTGAATTAATCATAGAAGACAATTTACTCTTTGGGTATCACTAATAATATTTACTCTTTGGATATCACTTAAAATACAAGGTGTGCGCCAACGAGTGTTGGGGTGTTTTTTCGTAATGAAGTATTAACTATTTAACTTTCTATATTACGCCAAACTAGAACGCCCTAGAAGGGGGATTTTTGGGATGTTTTCTTATGCTTCATGGAGGTCTAGGGAGGAAACTAAAACAATGATAAATCAATAGACACATACACCAATAAATAAACCCTCCCCCTCTTAAGATGAGCGCCTCGATAAAGCACAGTTTAGCGTACATCAATCCAATTTGCCTTTCCCTTTAGCTCCTACCTGCCGTTGATTGGCTTCACTAATTGCCCGTGCCTATATATGGGCCGATAGCCTCCCTTACCTGTATATTGGTAAACTGTTAAGCTGCTTTAGTCCAGCACCGATTAATTGGAATTTATCCTCAGAACAATTTTTTTTTTTTTTGTCTATGTATTTATTTATCATATGGATAAATGTATCTTATATCCTCAAGGGGTTAAGCGAGCCCACCTCGCTTTTTTCTCTTTCTCTCCTTCTCTCTTTGGCTTGTATCCATTCGGCCCCATTCAGCCTACTGTTTTAAGACGTTTACCCCCATACAGGTGTCAATAATTTCCTGGCGAGCGGTAGCGAGCCAGCATATATATATATTTTTGTTTTGACAGCAAGTTAAATTTGTACATTTTTCGATAGAAAAATGTCTCCGGCGAAGCCGGATTTCTCCATACAATGCTCGCTCGCTATCGCTCGCCAGGAAGAAATCGACACCTGGATGGGGATAACAAAAAAGTTGGCTGAATGGGGCCGAATGGATACAAGCCAGGGAAAGAGAGAAAAGGAGAGAAAGATAACAAAATAACGGTGACCCTCCTTAACATTCAGCAATACTGGTACAGGATATTATGTTTGGTCTTTGTTTCTAAATTATACATCACCGGAAGTAATACAAATCCTTGTTGTTTGATAATTGTGGTGACAAAATGGTGTACAAACACAAAGATGACCTCTTACTACAATATCCCCATGGTTCGCGGCTGTACATATGACAACACTGTGTTTGATCTGTACATAAAACAACACTGTGTTTGATCTGTTAATATGACAACACCGTGTTTAATCTGTTTATTTGACACCACCGTGTTTCATCTGTACATATGACAACACTGTGTTTCATCTGTACATATGGCAACACCGTGTTTCATCTGTACATATGACAACATCTGTTTCATCTGTACATATGACAACACTGTGTTTAATCTGTAAATATGACAACACTGTCTTTCATCTGTACATATGGCAACACCGTGTTTCATCTGTACATATGACAACACCGAGTTTCATCTGTACAGTACATATGACAACACTGTGTTTAATCTGTACATATGACAACACCGTGTTTCATCTGTACATATGACACTGTGTTTCATCTGTACATATGACAACACTGTCTTTCATCTGTACATATGACAACACTGTGTTTCATCTGTACATATGACAACACCGTGTTTAATCTATACATATGACAACACCGTGTTTAATCTATACATATGACAACACCGTGTTTAATCTATACATATGACAACACCGTGTTTAATCTATACATATGACAACACCGTGTTTAATCTATACATATGACAACACCGTGTTTAATCTATACATATGACAACACCGTGTTTAATCTATACATATGACAACACCGTGTTTAATCTATACATATGACAACACCGTGTTTAATCTATACATATGGCCACACCGTGTTTCGTCTGTACATATGACAACGCTTGTGTAACCGGCGTAACTAAGACAAATAGAGGAAGAGTAGAAAAGTGTAGGGACAGAGAGGAACGAAAATTGTTGGAGAGCTTTTGGCTAGATACCAGAAAGACTAGGGAGAGCTAGAGGTTGAAAGTACAGTGCATTCAATATAGTCCATGAGCCAAGACCCGAATTTTGGGATATCGGTACCACCCGGGGTGACTAATTCTCTTAGGTGTTTTTAGCTTGCTACATGTCTCTAGTTTATGTTTTGATATGATAGCCCTTGCACATTGGTAGCTTAATGGTCGTTATCACTTCTTGAATAGACATACCCTACCGAAAATTCCGAATTTTTTTTTAAATGTCAAATTTGGGGACAGGAATGCCTAAATGTCAACAAAATGCATATAGTAATTGTCACATTTAATACAAGTCCTGTAAATACACACTAAGCATGCCATGGGCTTGTACATACTATTATGGCAAATTACTACTCCTAAATATCATCTACGTCAGACTCGGAATCTGACTGTTGTGCCACCGGCTCTTCTTCAATAGCCTTGTTCTGACATGTCTGTAACCTGCACATGTCCGTGCATTTTAGACCATTGCTGAGGCAAGTACACTTAGGGAGTTCGCATGACCGCACACACTTGCAAGACAGTAGCTGCATAACAGCATCTGGTGCTGGTGAGCCTCGCATCCAGTTGACGGCAAGCTTACCGTCCTCATCTGTCATCCAACCGCAGTCTGTTGGGTTCGCAACAAATGGCTGGCTCTGAAGACTTCTCCTCCAGATCGCAGCCTGGTAGTTTGCACGCAGTGCATGCATGAAGAGGCAGTCCTCACAAGGAGGGAGTTGACTTGACTCTACCTCTCCACGTCTTGCACAGAACAGCTCATACCGAAGCTTGTTTACCTTAGTTGTGTGGGTAGATGGTAGGTACATGTGGCAGGTGATTTCCTGTAGCTTCTCAAAGAGTTCAGGAGACACTTCCCATGAGCGTCCAAGTTCGTGAAAAGCATGCTGGTATGTCTTGTCCATCTTCACCTGCTTGAGTGTCGTCATCTTCCCTCGGCCAGCGAATGCACTGACGGTATCACAGCCTGTAAAGGCATGCATACCAATCAATGAATCACACACGCTGCCTCCCAGTGTGCGGCTCAGTGTGGTGATATCCAGGAATCTTGTCCGGTTCTTCGTCCCGCACTTCTGGAACAGATGGGATGGGATCTTGTGGCACATGCCAAGACACAACACCATGACGTCTGTATCTTCTGCAGTGATGATGACAGACTTGTTCCCAGATTCTGCTGCATGAAGTGCATGGAGAAGAAGGCGTGTGTCTGCTTCTTCTTGAGTTGACTTAAGCTCAGGAGCCTCTTCCCACTGCTCTTTGGTGATCTTGAAGCAGCGCTGCTCACATGTGACATACAGCTCCTTGTCCTTGAGCTTCTCCCTGTGCTGTGGTGCCTTCCATTCTTCTACCAAGAACTTGATAAGACTTGCCTTGTTGGAGGAACTACCGAGTAACTTTCTCCACTGCTGGATGTTGTGCCCAGGTTGAATGTTCTTGAAATGAATTCCTGTGCCTGCACTTCTTTTGGCTCGTTCTGCATCCTTGATGGATGTCTCCTTGTAGATATCAAACACAACATCAATGCGCCTGCTCTTAGCACCTTCATGAACAGCGTGACTCAGTGCTGTACCTGCAAGCTGTGAAAAAGTTTTGTCGTTTCCCTTCAGTTTGTGGACCAGGCTCATCCCATCAATTATGGTAGCAGAGGGCTCGGGTATCACTTCTGCAGGAGAAACATTCCTCTCTAACTCCTTTGCGAGGGCAGCCTTGTTGGTCTTGCGGAGAGACCCATCACCGCTGGCAAGTGCCCAAGGCAAAGGCCCCAGGGGATGAGCCAAGACATCACTCATTTTGAGCTTTCTGTTCTCGGCAACAAGGATCATCTGGCCAAATAGGTTCCTGTCAGCCTTTAAGATAACCTCCTTGGCATGGTCTTGTGAGCGTGGCTTCATTCTGATGTTAGTGAACGTTCTCAGTTTCGTCTTCGTTATCGTGTCATGAAACTGTATAGTTGGCGTATCGATCTCCAGGCGCTCTTCCTTGAAGGCTTGATATGCATCCTCTCCTATTCTGTAGGCCCTTAGAAGGTCTTTGACAACTTCTGGTGGTGCCATAGTCGCAGTTGACAAACTGACAAGATCTTCTTGCTCTGCGTTGAAGGGGTTCAACCAGCTGGTCTCCATCAGTTGAACTAAAGATTGGACATCGGCCTCATCTCTTCTAATCCTGGGCATCTGTAGGTCTGGGTGGCTGAAGTCAGTATACTTTTGGCCTACTACCATAGTCCTGAGCTGCCTTAAGTACCTGCTGCGATACTCCGATGTCAGGTAGTACCTGGCGACAGCTCCGCCTTTCAGGCTGAAGCCTTTTGTGCCCCCTGGTGTCTGGGTGTCTTTGTTGATCGTCTCTTCGATTGTCTGGTCCACAGGGATCCGTCCAAAGGGATTCTTGCTACCGATCTGGACCGAAAAGCCACCTTGCATGAAGTGTTCATGGACCTCTGGGTGTTCAATGGGCAGTCGAGACATCAAGGCATAGTAGTAGGTTAGGAACCGGGCATAGTTCACTTTGTCATAGGCAAAACACCACGGTATCATCTGTCGGATTGCTCCTAGGTGGAGCATCCAGTTGCCTTCTCTGGAGGCTCGAATTAAGTCCAGCATGATCTCAACCATGTCCAGGTATGACATCCAGAATGCTGAGAGGTTGTGTTCATCTCTGAGGGTCTCAAGATAAACTTGGAAAAGCTTCATGATATGTGTGCATGATTCACTCTCCATCAGCTCTTGAAAGAGTCCCTGAGACACATTGCTGTGAAAGCTGTTGATGTCCTTCAGTGTTTCATCTAGATGGTGTATGTCCCTTGAATGGTTTTCTTCTAGCCATGAAAGGAAGCCTTTCCATGCAAGCCTCATCAGTGCTTCATACACGAGCTTGTGTAGTCTCACTGCTCTGTTGTACCTCTTGCCGTTCATCACTCCTGACACTGATCCTTCTGCGATGATACCTGATTCCACACACAGATCTCTAAGACCTGCATCTTGAAACCTCTTTCCTATGGTGGAGATGAGATTACAGATTGTGTGGAAGACGCCCATCCTGATGATAATGTTCTTGAACTTCTCTTGTTTCCAGATAACTTCGGCAGCTTTGGCATAGAGTGCTTGATCAAACACGCACACAATCTTGTTAAGCTGTAAGGACTGCATGATAGCATGCGTTTGTTCCAAGATTTCATTAACGGTGGACATTTCTGTTGCGGGAGCATTGATAGTGGGCAGGTAGCTTACAGTGTCCTGAACCACTGCAATGTCTCTGCGCATTTTGATGTTGAACCCAGTCCAACTGCTGATGGACTGGTCCTCATGGTCTGACATTCGAGTAAGAAGCCAGATATGGTTCTTTGTCTTTGAATCCTGGACTTCCTTGGTAGTGTCGACATACGCAGTCTCAATCCTAGGTGGCCCTGCCCGCCGCCCAACATTGTATATTGGCAGCATTGATGATGTCTGAGTGATGCTTCTTATCTTGGACTTGGTAATCTCTGGCAGGACTTTCTCTGGCACAGAGCCTGCAACCTTGGACTGGACAGCAATGCCATTGACTCTATGAGAAGTACCTGCTCCACTTAGGGTCTCTTCAAGTCGGTCAATGTTATCCCAGGCCAGGGTTGTGAACACACCAGGGTAGATGTTTGCTGGCAGTGGAATGTCATCCTTTGAGCATTCCAGCTTCTGGATACAAAGGGCTGTATCGATCTCCTCAAACATTGAGTAAGACACACAGTGACCAAGACGATTCAGAGTTCGGATCAGTTCTGTGTTTCCTGTCAAAGACTTTACAGCATTGGTCAGCAGTACGTGCTTGGGTGGTTTTGTCTTGCCACTGGTAACAGCAAAGACCAAGTCACTGCCAAAGGAAGTGGCAAGACGTTGAGCTCTTTCAGAGGGAGTTTCACACTCACACTCTCCTGTCAGCAGGAATTGAGTGACTGCTGCAGGAATGACATTCTGATCTGTATCGGGAGGCCATGGCTGACTCACATCTTGTTTATTGATCTCATTCCTCAGCTGCATTCCTGCTTTGGTTAAGACATCTTCAGAGTTAGCTGCTCTTGCTTCTTGCAGGTCTTTTGCCATTTTGTGTGCTTGCCGGGCAAGGTCGTCCATTGAGAGGCTGCGTGGATAGATTAGAAGCTTTCCTTTCTCATCTGGGACAAAGCGTAGTGATTCTCCAAACTCGGTTTCAATCTTTCGGCGAACATGTTTCTTTGTCGCTGGTTTCAGTTGGATAATACCACGGGACATCATGGATCTCTCAAGCCTAGATGTGAGGTTTGTCATAGGCAGTACCTCTGGGTTGGGGAATAATTTGGTCCTTATATACAAGCAGAGTTCCTCGAGGGCTTCTGTCTCAACCTCTTCGTAGCGTGCTTCCTCGCTTTCTTCCTGATTTTCACCTGCACCCGACCTGGCGGCCGCTGGGAAATCATCTTTTGTGAAGAGTTTGTAGCACGACTTGTGGTAGTGACCCTCTGCAGCAACAAGGTCTCTGCTAACTAAACCAAGGATTCTCTGGTTGAGTTTCCTTATTGCTGCTCTGCGAATCTTCTCATCTGCTCGTAGCTCAACACACTGTATGAGTGGCTCCCTTGTCTTTGTTGTTTTTATGTACTTGCTTGACTTCTCGCAGAAGATACATACTTTGGCATACACCCTGCTAGTACTAGGGGCATCCCTTGATGCCCTCCTCCTGGGGTCGACGCTTGCTGATTCTATCTTGACACCCTTGGCAAGGATAGAATCCAGTGACTTCTTCATTGTAAAGAGACTACGACATTTACGGTGATAATGTATGTGTGGTATTCCTCCTTCTTCAAGGCCCTTGGCTGCTTCCAGGACTGGATCATGCTGCCTGATTTCTGCAGCCCTGAGCAATGTGTTCCAGGAGTCCAAATCCTGTGGTGACACCAGAGCATCGCTGTCATCAT
This sequence comes from Paralithodes platypus, assembly GCA_032716605.1. Taxonomy (NCBI): domain Eukaryota; kingdom Metazoa; phylum Arthropoda; class Malacostraca; order Decapoda; family Lithodidae; genus Paralithodes; species Paralithodes platypus. Next base: position 4,441,664 of record CM064498.1, on the reverse strand, counting down.
CAGAGCAGTGGATGATACAGTCGATCCGTGCTCTCTTCCTCGCAGATGGTTCCATCCTGCCGTCAAACAGTCGACACACACCTGCAAAAAATATCACCATTAAACCATGAACAAACAAACACATTACATGGAAACCACTCTACATATGTTTGCTCCTTCCAATAATAAATTATCCCCAAAATATAACAAAAAATCCCCAAATATGAAATAAACCCCTAAATATGGAGAAACTTGAAATACACATCGGAATAATTCTTGTAGAGAATCAAATAAGCTACAAGAGCTGTTAGAATATATTTTTCAATGTTCCCCATATTTAAGGATTTATTCTAGATTTAGAGGAAAATACCCAAAATATAGAGTATATTCCGAAATATGAGGAAATTTGAAAAATACCTAGGAACAACTCTGGTAGAGAATATAATTCTACATAGGTGTTCAAAGTTTCGCGATGATTGTGTGATGGATTTTAAAGAAAATGAGGAAAACGCCGAGCGTCACGCTAAAAATCTTTATTTTTGGGTAGCGCCCCTATTGCATCAAAAAAATTAGACTAAGCTACCAGTGCGAGAAGGCTATCATATCTTAATGTACTTACAGTCACTCTATAAACATTTTAGTACCATTCGTGTTTAGTCACCCCAGGTGGTACCGATATCTGGCCTGGCTCATGGACTAATATTGATTAAGGGGAGGTTTCCACTTGAGGGATTTTTTTCTTGACTCCTTTTTCCCAAATGTTTAGCCCCATTGGTTTTCTAATTTTAAGACGTTTGCCCCATTATTTTGACGATTTTAAGAACTTTCGCCCTATTTATGTTGATTTTAAGACCTTTCGTGCCTTTTAGCTGTCGATTTTTGCCTGACGAGCGATAGCGAGTCTGTAATTTAAGAGGAACCGGCCTTCGGCCTGGACATTTTTCTACCGAAAAATGTACAAATTTATCTTGAAGAGGGGTCTAGGGACTGTAATTATAAGCTTGATGGAGGTCTAAGGAACAAACTAAAGACCTCCCATTAATGCGTTTTTGGCAAGTCGAAGAACATATTAGGCTTGATTCCGGGCCGAAACATAAAGAGTATGAGATTCTTGAGTTTGAAGGAGACGGTGCAGTTTGAATGCTTCCTCCTTATATCAGACAACAGTAGAACAAACGTGAGTAAACCAAGATAGTTTGTATTAGATTGAGAGTAGGAATATGGAATGTATGACTCCATGCCCGAGACGCTGACCTTAGTAATGTGTTGAGCCTACTCCGAGGGTCCCCGGTCACAGAAGCAAAAAACATTCCAAGGCAAATCAAAGAACAACTGTCAGCAAACTAAACAATAGTTATAATATAAATATAAACTCAATAATAATTAAACATAACTACATTAATAATCACCCAAACGTCGGATGGGAGCTAAATTAATACATAATTATAGCCTGGCCAAACTATTATATATACGGTAATTTATGAATGCACTTTATCTTGCCGTTCACTCACTGGATTAATGGCCTCATTCATTATATGGGTTCATATATTTATAATTTATTTTACTGGTCATTTATCAACTCTGCGTAAGCAGAGTGGTATCGGCCGAAATATCTTCCTGTCGTCCCTGTCGTCCGTCTGTCCGGAAACTCCTAAACCGTTCGACGACCATTGGACGATAGTTGGAGGGTTGAGAGCGGTCACCCTTCTTTGGGACAGGTTGAATGAGAGCAAACTTCCAGCAAGAAGGGAAGACGTTAGAGGAGAGACAGAGACGAAAGAGTTATAATGAATAGGGTATAGTTTGTCACCTAGGCTGCCATGAAACTTGTGATCATGACTGTACCTAAGCTGATCAGACCATGGCGCTGATTAGCCACCCGGTAATTAACATATAAGCGGTCAATTAGTGCAGGTTGGTGAGGCTACGAGGGAGGGTGTCGGCAGAGGATTATAATACACACGTTGATTGGCTGTTTTATGGCCGGGTTTTCTGGATCTCCTTTTCCCTCATGTTTATCCCCCTTAGTTTCGTCATTTTAGGACCTTTTGTGTCATTTCGGTTCCGATCTTTTCCTGGCGAGCGACAGCGAGCCTGCAATTTAGAGGGATTTGGCCTTCGGCCAGGGCATTTTTCTACCGAAAAATGCACAAATTTATCTCATAGGGTATTTTGGAGGCATTTTATAAAGTTTGGAGGTCTAGAAAGAAAACTAGAAGAAAACAATAACAATAAATAAACAATTAAATATAAATCTCCCCTTAAAATAATATGCGTGTAGCCGGAAGTGTTGTAGAATTGTTTAATACACTTACTGTTTAATACACTAGTCTTACTGTTTAATACACTTACTGTTTAATACACTTACTGTTTAATACACTTACTGTTTAATACACTTACTGTTTAATACACTTACTGTTTAATACACTTACTGTTTAATACACTTACTGTTTAATACACTTACTGTTTAATACACTTACTGTTTAATACACTTACTGTTTAATACACTTACTGTTTAATACACTTACTGTTTAATACACTTACTGTTTAATACACTTACTGTTTAATACACTTACTGTTTAATACACTTACTGTTTAATACACTTACTGTTTAATACACTTACTGTTTAATACACTTACTGTTTAATACACTTACTGTTTAATACACTTACTGTTTAATACACTTACTGTTTAATACACTTCCTGTTCAATACACTTACTGTTTAATGCACTTACTGTTTAATACACTTACTGTTTAATACACTTACTGTTTAATACACTTACTGTTTAATACACTTACTGTTTAATGCACTTACTGTTTAATACACTTACTGTTTAATACACTTACTGTTTAATACACTTACTGTTTAATACACTTACTGTTTAATACACTTCCTGTTTAATACACTTCCTGTTTAATGCACTTCCTGTTTAATGCACTTACTGTTTAATGCACTTACTGTTTAATACACTTACTGTTTAATACACTTACTGTTTAATACACTTACTGTTTAATACACTTACTGTTTAATACACTTACTGTTTAATACACTTACTGTTTAATACACTTACTGTTTAATACACTTGTTTAATACACTTACTGTTTAATACACTTACTGTTTAATACACTTACTGTTTAATACACTTACTGTTTAATACACTTACTGTTTAATACACTTACTGTTTAATACACTTACTGTTTAATACACTTCCTGTTTAATACACTTACTGTTTAATACACTTCCTGTTTAATACACTTACTGTTTAATACACTTCCTGTTTAATACACTTACTGTTTAATACACTTACTGTTTAATACACTTCCTGTTTAATACACTTACTGTTTAATACACTTCCTGTTTAATACACTTACTGTTTAATACACTTACTGTTTAATGCACTTACTGTTTAATACACTTACTGTTTAATGCACTTCCTGTTTAATACACTTACTGTTTAATACACTTCCTGTTTAATACACTTACTGTTTAATACACTTACTGTTTAATACACTTACTGTTTAATACACTTCCTGTTTAATACACTTCCTGTTTAATACACTTACTGTTTAATACACTTCCTGTTTAATACACTTACTGTTTAATACACTTACTGTTTAATACACTTCCTGTTTAATACACTTCCTGTTTAATACACTTCCTGTTTAATACACTTCCTGTTTAATACACTTCCTGTTTAATACACTTACTGTTTAATACACTTCCTGTTTAATACACTTACTGTTTAATACACTTACTGTTTAATACACTTACTGTTTAATACACTTACTGTTTAATACACTTACTGTTTAATACACTTACTGTTTAATACACTTACTGTTTAATACACTTACTGTTTAATACACTTCCTGTTTAATACACTTCCTGTTTAATACACTTCCTGTTTAATACACTTCCTGTTTAATACACTTCCTGTTTAATACACTTCCTGTTTAATACACTTCCTGTTTAATACACTTCCTGTTTAATACACTTACTGTTTAATACACTTCCTGTTTAATACACTTCCTGTTTAATACACTTACTGTTTAATACACTTACTGTTTAATACACTTCCTGTTTAATACACTTCCTGTTTAATACACTTCCTGTTTAATACACTTCCTGTTTAATACACTTCCTGTTTAATACACTTACTGTTTAATACACTTACTGTTTAATACACTTACTGTTTAATACACTTACTGTTTAATACACTTCCTGTTTAATACACTTACTGTTTAATACACTTACTGTTTAATACACTTACTGTTTAATACACTTACTGTTTAATACACTTCCTGTTTAATACACTTCCTGTTTAATACACTTACTGTTTAATACACTTACTGTTTAATACACTTACTGTTTAATACACTTACTGTTTAATACACTTACTGTTTAATACACTTCCTGTTTAATACACTTCCTGTTTAATACACTTCCTGTTTAATACACTTCCTGTTTAATACACTTACTGTTTAATACACTTACTGTTTAATACACTTACTGTTTAATACACTTACTGTTTAATACACTTACTGTTTGGAGACCCTTTACTACAAACTCACAAACTAATAACTCTTTATGCCTCTCATGTTATGGAAAACATTTAAAACATAATTATTTGAATTATGAACTACTATTAAAACTGAATATCAGATGTATACTGGCAATATTGATGGCATTAGTGGTATTGATGATATTAGTGGGTGAGGGCTGGTCCTATCCAGAGTGATGTTTGGCATCCTCTACTCAACCTTAGCTGCTTCTGTCTGTTTCTTTTACTGTCCTACTTTTCCTTCTAGGGGCAACGGGCTAGGATTCCTCCTCCCCTTGTATAATTTTCCTACTCGACAAGACAGAGAAACGGGCGAGGGAACGCGAAAGTGTTCCCGGATCCTGGGAATAGGAACTTTAGGTGTTGTTTCTGTTTGGGCTCTGTTTCGTGTCGGCCACATGGAAAAAGAGATGAATTAAGAAATGTATAAGCAATACAGTTTCTTACAGCAATCTGAAAAAAAAATATTTGCACAACTAAAATTGTCGAGACTCTGCGGATTAAACGAGTTGACTGTACCTGAGTATATACATAGGCGACTTAATTCAAGTGTTCAAAATCATCAAACGCATCGACAATATGAACTGTAGTAAGTACTTCACTATCAACCAATCTAATTACACGCGGGGAAACGGTTGCAAAATTATTGGTAAATCTTTTAACTCACACGAATCTAAGAATTTCTTCTTCAATCGAGTTGTCAACTTGTGGAATGGGCTTCCCCGAGACGTTATAGACTGCAGCACCGTTGATTCATTTAAACTTCGCCTAGACAAATATCTCGCATCAAACCCGCGACTGACTGCGTTTGTAAATGAATAACTTTATTTTATCCCCCCTCAGTTACTAACTCATCTGTCCCCTACTAACTTCCTAATCCTGCCACGGACATTAGTTCCAGGGCAGTAGTTTCCTTTCCAATGTCCCTTACCCAATCTAAACCACTGTTTGGACACTTGATCCTCAGTGTTTTGGAGGACCAGCAGCCTAGAAGGGTCACTAGACCTGTTGTTGCTTGTTTTCCTTTGTACTCCTTTGTACATACATACATACATTAGTGATCAAATTAAAGTCAGGATATATATATTTCACATGCACGATTCTGTTTCTGTTTCACACACGCAAACAATCGGGGGTGAGTTGGCAGAGAAGTGTTTATGAGTTAGATCCCACTAATCAAAATTTAGTACCATTGTTTTCTACTATTTAGTTTGCATTATTTATCAAATATTCCGGTCAAAATACCTCTATCTGCTGTGTAGCATTATTTTACAAATTATACACATTATGAAGACTCTCTACTGTATGCTGCTCAAAAATATTAACAGATTGACAATATTTATATATGTTGTAGCATAGACTACAGTAGATCTGGACTGGACACGAAAATGGAACTTTGCAGTAAGGGACCCAAAATCGGAAAACGAACCCCCAAATTCGAGCCTCGAAACCGTGAAAATGTGATATTTTCGCGGTTTCGAGGTTCGAACTTGGGGGTTCGTTCTCCGATGTTGGGTCCCTTACTGCAAAGTTCCATTTTCGTGTCCAGTCCAGATCTACTGTAGTCTATGGTTGTAGTTAAAGGAACAAAATTAATTATTATAGAAGATGCCATAATGTGTGTTATCCGGGAAGATCACATGCTTTCATTAATTTCATTGGGAGGTGTTTGGTGTTAGGAGTGAACATAATAAATTAGGTTATTACATATATATTTTGACATAGATACACTTAGGAGATTGTAGAAGCAAACCGAGCAGAGCAATATCCAAGAGAGGCCTCATAGGAATGTGATGAAGAGTAGCTGGAACTATTTTGTTCATGTGTGTGGCTTCCCTGACGGTTTCTGTTTGTGTCTCGCCTACACAGAGAATAATCCAGCTAGCTCTCACAATCATCTCCTATTTATTTCAATACACTAACAAAAAACACCCCATTTCTTTTCAATACACCAACAATCGTTTAAAATAGCGACTATCACTCTTTCAACTTTTAGGGGGACACTTGTTGCAGGCAGCTTTGTTCTTTGTCTCCTTCATACACATAAAACAAAAATATGGGTTTTACGATGCAAACAAAGTGGTCATTATTTTATCTCTATATTTATCTATATGCTCAGGCCTAATCCCCACTTTTCTTATTTTTTTTTATTTTTATTTTCCTCTATTTTTTTTTTTTTTTTTTCTTTTTTTTTCTTGGGGGTGGCCGAGCAAGAACAGGAAAACACAAGACAAAACAGCGAACAAACACAGACAAAACACAAAATTCACACACATCTCGGTCACCCAGGAGAATACCCAGAGACCAGGGTCACCAAGGTCGCTCCAACACTCCCCCGGCCCCCGACCACACGGAGAGGCTCCGATCTCGGCAGGCAGACATGCAGCGGAGCCAAAGCCACAAGCTCGCCCACCACACTTCCAGGCGCACCCTTCATATTAATCGTCTCCCCGGGCCAGGCGCCTGATGGACTATTATCTAGTCCAACTTGCGTCCGACCCCTTCCCTCAAATGACCACGTGTTCACTCAACTATTCACAAGCATTCTCCATTCATTCCTGTTTATTACCACTTCCTTTGCCTGATCTATAGTCATTCCTCTATCATCCCAAGCTTGTCTTACACAGTCTCTCCATCTCAATGGGGGTCTTCCTGCCCTTCTATCTCATTATTCTAGTGGACTTAATTCTAGCAGAGATAGTAAAACCCCAAATAAAGGAAAGTGGAAGACAAGGATGGGACTCAGGTGGTGGTCAGGTGAAGGTATTGAGGGATAAGCCTTTACAACGGCACCTCGTATCTACATTCTACTTTTCCTATTTTTCTGAAGAGTGTACAGAGGGGAGAAGGGGTGTTGGAGAGAGAGGAAGCTGTTGGAGTGGCTTTGTTATGTGTGTTATTAGTCTGCATACATCGTCGAGGTGCCCTCCGACTATGTACAAGCCTGTGAAACATACTAGGACGCACTACAACACCCACTAAATATCCGCCTGGGCTGGGATCGAACCCAGGTCAAGCAGATTCACACGTGAGCGTGCTCACCACTCGACCGCGGCGGGACTGAAGAAAACTCTAAACGTTGAGCTGGAACTGCGGCGTAAATAACGACAGACAGCAACAGCTCCAAATAAAAGCTCCCAAACCCAGAACGTTATTACTGTGTCTTTGTTCCGCCTCTTGCTCTTTCTCTTTCATCTTAATTATCCTGCTGGTTCTCTCTTCTATTCTCTCTTCTGCTGTATATCATCCTCTTTCTCCTTTGTGTTTTCAGCTTAATTTTCCCTTTCGTCTTCCTTGTATTTCTTGGTGGTCTTGTTCGTATTATTTGTCGTGTCCTTCTTCATTTTCTTTTCCTCGCTGTTCTTCTTCGTCTTTTTCTCTATCTCTCCTTCTTCTTATTCTACATGTTCCTCCTCCTCTTCTTCATTTCCTCTCATCATCGTCATAATTTTCGTTTATTACCCTGTGTGTGTGTTTATGGGTGGACGTGCGTGTGTTCGAAACATATTTCAAGAACGAATGAATGGATTTTGAAATGATTTGAACAGCCCTTCTAGTTGGTACCCGAAAGGAATGCATTCATTTTTCGTTAACATCGGATGACGCCCCTGCCGACCTCCCCCCCCCCCCCCCCCCCCCCCGGCCAAAGGCCGGTTCTTCCAACATTACAGGCTCACTATGGTTCGCCAGGGAAAAAATTGACACCTAGATAGCACGAAAGGTCTAAATATTGACGAAGAAATGGGTCGAAATGTCTCAAAATCGTCTAACTAATGGGGTAAACATCTTAACATCTGAAAACTAATGGGGCTAAACATGAGGGAGAAAGTGGTCCAGAAAACCGGCCCATGTCCCCCTTAACTCAAACAGTTCTAGAAAACATTAAGTATCCATACTGGGGGGGGGGGGGGGGGGTCCTGACCTCCATACTTTAATATGGTGTTATATCCAATACTATTACACACCGAAACAGGATTTATGGCAGCTATATTCCTTGGGTCAATATATACACTTTCATTATGTTTGTCTGCATGAGTCTGTTCGCTCAATATAACACAGAAGGAACAAATGGATATCGATGAGGTTTAGTCTTTCCCTTAATTTATGAAATCTGTTTTCATCCCTAGTTATATTTTCATTTTTGTCGTGATTCACAAAGGTACACCATGATGAGCATATGCCTAAAGAACCTGCGTGTACTATTCAATAATTACCTCAGTAAATATGGGTGAATAATTAACGAGTGGCAATTAGGCGATATTACTCCATCGAATATAATTTATCATATGTCGGGATTCCTATAAATTTTGCCTAATGGTCAAAACAACTAGCAAAACTATTAGTTTTGTTGTGCAAAAATCGGCCTTTTATTGTAAGTTTTGCTTATATAATAGCTTGTATAGGTCAAATTTCAAATTACCACTTTTTTGTTTTATTTTATTTTGTTTATTTTTTATTTTTTTGCTGAGAACAATAATAAGACGTGACGTCATAATGGTGTTGCAGTACCAATTACATATATAAATATATTCGGAAATAATATAACAATTTGGCATAAGAAGTGCATAGTCAGCATGTTTATATTCCAAAAGATCGGAATACATATAGTGAGTGTAGGTGTCAGTGGGACTTTAACTGTACAAACCCTATAGTTCATTCATTATAATTAGGCCAGCAATCTTGACCAGTAACCTCTATAACTCAAGAAGAACTAGAGTAATCGAGATAATATGTCAAACCATTTGGGAAGGTTCGGCCAGGGAATAGGTGTGGACATTTACAGCTCATTCACTCTAGCCCGTTTTGTGTTACAGAAGTTTGGGGTCAATATTGCTGGCCTAATTATAGTGGTTAGATTATAGGTGAAGTCGGACCTGCTGTGATGGCCAAGTTTGTAAGTACAGTCGGCCTAATAAGTGATATCGGCACCAATTATGTTTTGATCAATAATTGGTATCAGCAATATTTACACATGATTTTTTGTGTTTAAGTGAGATTTACAACCTTGTTCCTACACTTACCCGCCCTATTCAACATCTGACAGACATTAATACAGCACAGAGCGAGCCAAACGTAATGACAGCTGAGCCATGACTTATTAGCGCGACCGTACTGTACACAAAATTAATACAGCACAGAGCGAGCCAAACGTAATGACAGCTGAGACATGACTTATTAGCGCGACCGTACTGTACACAAAATTAATACAGCACAGAGCGAGCCAAACGTAATGACAGCTGAGCCATGACTTATTAGCGCGACCGTACTGTACAAAGGTAGATACATTTATAGAGATACGTAGCTGTTTATATTTGCGTATCTATTTTATTCTTTATCTTATTTGAGTTTATTGTATTTATTTATTATATATTTCAGTCTTTAAGGGGAGACGGTCGTTTTTCTGGTTCCCTTTCTCCCTCGTGTTTATTCCCATTATTGTTTAGATTTTTAGACGTTCGGCCCATTTGTTTGGCGATTTTAAGACCTTTCGTCCCATTTCGTTATACATTTTAAGACCTATCGTGCCATTTATGTGTCGAAGTTTTCCTAGCGAGCGATAGCGAGCCTGTAATTGTAAGAGGAGAAAGCCTTCGGCAGGGACATTTTTCGACCAAAAAATATAAAAACAAATCTTGAATGGGGGGGGGGGTCCTAGGAGATATTTTTCTAACTTTGAGGGATGTCTAGCGAGGAAACTAAGAATTTATGAATGATTAAATTTATAGGCCAAAAAAGCAGTCAGTGTCCCCTTAGAATCTTAGATGATGTCCTTGTGAGAAGCTGTCTGATGTCCGTATTGTACGGTGTTTCAATATACCAAAGAATATACTCTCTCTCTCTCTCTCTATCTACATCTCTCTCTCTCTCTCTCTCTCTCTCTCTCTCTCTCTCTCTCTCTCTCTCTATCTATCTATCTATCTATCTATCTATCTATCTCTATCTCTCTATCTCTCTCTCTCTCTCTCTCTCTCTCTCTCTCTCTCTCTCTCTCTCTCTCTCTCTCTCTCTCTCTCTCTCTCTCTCTCTCTCTCTCTCTCTCTCTTCTTCTCTCTCTCTCTCTCTCTCTCTCTCTCCTCTCTCTCATCTCTCTCTCTCTCTTTCTCTCTCTCTCTCTCTCCCTCTCTCTCTCCCCCTCCCTCCCTCCCTCCCTCCCTCCCTCTCTCTCTCTCTCTCTCTCTCTCTCGTATTTATTATGTTTTACCAGTTTGCTTCTTTTAATTCAGATCTTCGAATCGTGCCAAATATTGTTATAAACATAATTTATTTAAAAATGTGAAATCCCTATTAATAGTAAACAAGACTATCAGGAAAACATGAGGATGTTTATGATGATAGGGTAACAATCATGGCAATGGTTTTCGTTGAATGATGATACCGGCATTGATAATAATAACATTTATGGATATGATGAGTTTTATATTTGTCATGCTCTCAGTTATATTGTTATTATGGCAAATGGTTGAAACATAGTCACGGTATTCTCTTCTCAGCGTTCTATAAAGACGCAAATGCAGAAACACAATAACAATATCCTCTTCTCTGCGATATATACATCCCTTAGCCTTGACCCCAATCCCCTGTCTGCTGCTCCAACAAACCACTTAAGGGGGGTTTTTATCTTTCTCTCCTTTTCTCTCTTTCCCTGGCTTGTATCCATTCGGCCCCATTCAGCCAACTGTTTTAAAACGTTTATCCCCATCCAGGTGTCTATTTATTCCTGGCGATTGATAGCGAGCCAGCATTGTATGGAGAAATCCGGCTTCGCCGGAGAAATTTTTCTATCGAAAAATGTACAATTTTAGCATGCTGTCAAACAAATATATACATATGCTGGCTCGCTACCGCGCGCCAGGAAAATATTGACACCTGGATGGGGGTAAACGTCTTAAACAGTAGGCTTAATGGATGCAAGCTAAAGAGAGAGGGAGAGAAAGAGAAAAAAAGCGAGGTGGGCTCCCTTAAATAATTTCCACCTGTATCCATAGAAAGGTTCATATGTGTTTAGTGGATACCGAGGAAGAAAGGTCACGTGGTCCCTTGTCAGTCCAAAAGATGTCCGTATTTTATCTCCTCTCCTCGCGATATAATATTGATAATACAATTGATAATAATGATATTTGCCCCAGAACGGAGGGAGGTAGTGGTTATGTAATCGCCACGAGTACCCTTGTTAGTCCAATAGAGTATATACTGTATATATATACAGTATACCGGTATATATAATTATATAGGTGCTCGTTGTACTCTACGTGTTTCACATGTCTCACTCCCTAGACTGGAACAAGACCTCACGGGCTTCACTGTTCATTGTAAAGCGGTGAATGTTAAGGCTCTCAGCCTATGCCCGAGAGGAAGTAAGTTGGAATATAGAAAAAAAAAAAAAAAAAAAAAAAAAAAATATATATATATATATATATGGTTCTAATCTCTCAGTGGGGTTCGAACCGCCGACCGTCAGGACGATAGCTGACGCTTTAATCAACTACACCACGGCAGTCGGCAGATTAAAGCGTCGGCTATCGTCCTACCAGTCGGCGGTTCGAACCTCACTGAGAGATTATAGACACATTTAGCGGCTCACGTGTATTTGTGATATATACTCAATATATATATATATATATATATATATATATATACACACTGTGTATATATATATATATATATGGAGAGAGAGAGAGAGAGAGAGTGTGTGTGTGTGTGTGTGTTGATAATAGGTATGAACGGAGAGAAACTGGTAAAACTATTTAAAATCTGAAAACTAATGGGGCTAAACATGAGGAAGAAGGGGGGCCAGGAAAACGACCCATCTCCCTTTAGGGGATGTGTGATGGAGTGGTCTTTGCCAGTGGACTGGTAATCCAATGGTCCCGGGTTCGAATCCCGATGTATCAATGGGAAGATATTATTAGGATGGAATTTGTGCTGTACCTTGTATCAGCGCATTACCACAATCCCCACCGAAACGCCAAAAAAATACCCTCAGTTTTCCGTGATTAAATAGCACTGTATGAATTTTCCCATATTCAAAATATGCTACAGGGGGGCAATGCCTATTGAATTAATTGCTCAATAGGTTGCGTTCTGAGAGTGAGGGTCCGAGTCTTGGGGGTGAAACAGTGAGGCACAAAGGCGAAGCAGATTTATATATATGCGAAGGCAAAATGGCAAAGGCTGGTTGCAGTTCTGAGTGCTTCACTCCCAAGGCTGGAACGAGACTTCACAGGCTTCACCGTGGTGAACGGTTGAATATACAGGCTCTCAGTCTATGCCCGAGAGGGAGTAAACTCAGTAAAGTTGGATTATAGAAGAACAAAAAAGTAAGCCGAGTTTATAACGAGAAGCAATACAGTTTTAGCCTATATTGTGGATAGTTATATTATGTGTTTGATATTTCCTAATTAGTAGTACAATTGAAAGTAGCTCTATAACAGGTATATACTGTATGTGCAAAACAAACATCGTAATTATTTCCTGGCGAGCAATAGCGAGCCTGTAATTTAGGAGGGAGGCCGGGATATTTTTCTGGCGAAACATGTACAGTATATATTTATCTTGGTTGGTGTTCTTTTTGTTTCCTCTCTCCCACACACATACACACACTCTCTCTCTCTCACACCTAAAAAATGTTGCCATAATAAACAAACTGTTTATCCTCTCAGGAACACATGGGAATTTTTAAAGCTTCGCATAATTCCTCACTGCTTTTTTAATTTTTCCCATTTTTATTTCGTTATTTCAGACATCATTAATTAACCTCGGTGTCTTTTGTCTATAGTATATTACATGTTATGCTCAACTATGTGTATTGTGGTGTAAATATTATTATGTATGGGTGCAATATTCTAAAAGTCTTAAGGAGGTAGTGCTTGGTTTTTGGCCTATGTATTTATTCATTAATGTATGTTTTAGTTTCCTCGCTAGACTTCCGTCAAGCTTAAACAAACACCCCCTACACCTCCTTTCAAGATAAATTTGTACATTTTACGGTAGACAAATTTCCCGGCCGAAGGCCGGTTCCTACTAAAATTACAGGCTTGCTATCGCTCGCCAGGAAAAAATCGACACCTAAATGGCACGAAAGGCCTTAATATTGACAAAGAAATGGGGCGAAATGTTTCAAACTCGCCAAACTAACGGAACGAACGTCTTAAAACCTCAAATCTAACATGCTAAACATGAGGGAGAAGGGGGTCCAGAAAAAGCGAGTACTACCCCTTTAAGAGGTGTATTTACAATGTTCATCTAACGGTGTCACACAAGTTGTATTGTCAGCGGTTCTGTGTCGAATTCTGGCACCTATTGAAAATCATTAGATAATTTTGTGGAATGTCTGTTATATACTCTAGCATAATATACGGTAAAAAACAGTACAAGATGACCTCGATATGACTCGTAGACTTATTTGTTATCTGCAAATGCATTAGAGAAAGCCAGTAAAGCCTGAAACACACAATAATATTCAGCAGTATGTCTTACCGGGGTCTCTGATTCAGAGTTAAAGTATATTATATTGAAGTACTTTATTTTAAGGGGAGGATAGGTTTTTCTGCCCCCCCCCCCCCATTTTTCCTCATGTTTAGCCCCATTAGCGCCATTACTTTATTTCTTTACCTTCGTATGTGTTATTATAATTATTATTATTTTGAATGTCATTGTCATTTATCTTACCATCATTATTATTATTATTATTATTATTATTATTATTAGTAGTAGTAGTAGTAGTAATGGTAGTAGTAATAGTAGTAGTAATAGTAGTAGCATTATTATAAATATTTACTGTCTAACTACTACAAGTCATGGTAAAATATATGCAGTAATGTTATTTTTTTGGATCTCTTGGTTAGAGTAACAAATGACTTAAGGGGGTGCGGGGTTCTGGACCCCTTCTCCCTTATGGTTAGCCTGATTAGTTTTGATATATTAACACATTCGCCCCATTAGTTAGGCGATTTTAAGACCTTTCGTGCTATTTAGGTGTCGATTTTTCCCTGGCGAGCGAAAGCGAGCCTGCATCATAGGAGGTACAGGCCTTTAATAGCCGGTGCAGTTTTCTACTAACAAATGCACACATTTGTCTCGAAGGGGGATCTTGGAAGTATTCATTTAAGGTTAATGGAGGTCTAGTGAAGAAATGAACAACAAGAAAGAATAAACAAATAAGCAAATAAATCTAAGTATCTCTCTTCTATTGCTGTGACAGCAATCCATGTTTTTCAGAGGTCTCTCAGTGCATACCCTCTCCCTTTTAAACTTCGCCTAGAAAAACACAGTATCTTGCATCAAACTCGCGACTGACTGCGTTTGTAAATGAATAACTTTATTTTATTCCTCCCTCAGTTACTAACCCATCTGTCCCCTACTAACTTCCTAATCCTGCCACGGACATTAGTTCCAGTGAAGTAGTTCCCTTTCCAATGTTCCCTTACCCACTCTAAACCACTGTTTGGACACTTGATCCTCAGTGTTTTGGAGGACAAGCAGCCTAGAGGGGTCACTAGATCTGTTGTTGCTTGATTTCCTTTGTACTGCTTTGTACTCCTTACGGCGAGTGGGAGGCACCCACCTTTCAGCACGATCTCGCTCCTATTCTGTCGAGTTCTCCAACACAAGACATACAAAACAATACAAATAAATTCTTCTACTCAACAAGTGAACTCTGGAACTGTCTCCCTCAAACAATCTTATGACTTGGAATGCTGTAAGCTACGTGTGTCCAGTCATTTTGGCCCCAACATACCTTGAATTTAGGTCTCTGTCGCTCTTCTGGATTTGGCAGAGACACTCGTTACAGGCATCCTGCATTTTGTCTCCTTTATATGCATAAACAAGTTATTCTGTCACATGTAACACTGAGTTTTTTGTTTTAATCAAACATGCAGTATATATTCAAATATGTATTTTATTCATGCTTGATATATTTATTTTTAAATAGATTTAGTGGTTAAAGGAAACTAAAACAAAATACAATATCTCCCTCGTCTTTTAACTGACCTCGAATATTGCTCGTTATTTATTATTTTCCCCAGAGTTTTCAAAATATTTCACGACTTTGCTCTCTCTCTCTCTCTCTCTTTCTCTCTCTCTCTCTCTCTCTCTCTCTCTCTCTCTCTCTCTCTCTCTCTCTCTCTCTCTCTCTCTCTCTCTCTCAACTCACCTCCACCAGGAAATAAAAAACATCATAATGTACAAGCTGTGTTTCTGTTAATATCACCTGGTATTTTTAAAGCCTCGCATATTTCCTAATTTTCCCATTTTTTCATACGATATTACAGACATTTTTCCCCACGGCATTTTTAACATTACCGTATATACACATTCTGAAATACCTGAAAAAAGTCCTGGAAACATTATTAGTATTATTTGTATATACAGTATCTATCTATTGCCTGACGCCGTGAATCCTGAAGGGGTGGCCACGAACGAACCGCCCACATGCACCTCTGTCCCCAGTCAGTCGACGCCCATCCTCCCAACCAGCACCGCCTTCATCCATATACTTCCTCACTCCATCCTTCCACCTCTCCTTCGGTGCACCTCTCCCTCTCTGTCCTTCCACCTCGCTCTCGTACACCCTCTTAGTCATTCTCTCGCTTTCCATACGTTCCATATGGCCGAACCATCTCAAGTTGTTCCTTTTCACACTTTCCAGCACATCTACCTCCACACCACACCTCTTTCTTACTTCCTCGTTCATCTGTCTATCCCTCCATGTAACTCCGCACGCACTTCTCAAGTAACTCATTTCCACCGCTCTCACTCTTGGTCTGAGTCTCTTCCCAAACGTCCATGCTTCGCTTCCGTAAGTTAGTGTCGGATTACCAGACTGTCATGCAAGGACTTCTTCACTTCCATACTGACCACCCTATTTCTTGTTACTGCTTTCAACGTTCCTACAACCCTCTTCCTCTGTTGCACCCTCTCCCGCACTTCTTCATCCATAGTCCCACCTTTACTCAACACACTGCCCAGATACTTAAAATTACAGTATATATATATAAATGCCAGAAAGACTGAGAACAGCTAGAGTTATAAAGTTCAATGCATTTGTTATTGGTGAAAGAGTGTTTAGCAAGTCAAAGAACAGATTTGGCTTGATTTCAGGCAGAAACATAAAGAGTACAAGATTCTAGAGTGTTGAAATGTAATGGAAGTATTTAGTAATGCCTCAAATATCAACCTATGATGTCACACATACTTAGCTAAGTCTGGCAACTATTTCAAGTTAGTAGATAATTCTGAGAAGTGTGTGCCATTTACTATTACTGTATTATATCAAATCAAGACTACCTCGATATGATCCAATGTTATCAATAATAGACATGTTGGAGAAACACAGTAAATCCTGAAATACACGAACATCCAATGTTCTAACAACAGCCATATTCCATCTAGGCAAGGTGGCCAGCATGTTGTGGTCAATGCAATAAGTGCATGCCAAATGTTGTTGTCTTGTTGGATTGCTGCAGTTGTGAGTGTTGTCTGTAACCAATGTTATGAGCCCCATCATGCCGATCAGGTGCAAACATTCTCATTGTAAATGCGATACTTGGCCACTGCACCTCTGAGATCTGCCATTACAGAGAGGGGTTTGAATGCCATGTGGATGAGTGTCAAATAAGCGCTCTTCCAGTGATAGCTCGACCCAGAGCCACTACAAAAAAAAAAAAAAAAAAAAAAAAATTATCGGAGTCTCTGAATCCGTGTAACATACTACATTGAAGTAAAATGGCCGATGAAATTCGCTTCCATAATGACGGAGTATATATTTGTAGTGCTTATGTAAAATACCATAATGATCATCAGGTCATAGTCCTTAGAAAACATTTATATATATATATATATATATATATATATATATATACACACACAGTCAGCACCTTCATCTCAAGATTCATATTCTATTACCATAATAATAATTAATGGTTACTGTCCAGCTACTTGAAATCATTATCAAATGAATGCCATATTGTTGTTTTAGAAACTTTTGGCAATAGTTACTATCGAGTTTATTTAATACTGGCACGTAAAACACCGCGAGTAATTTATTCATTAATTATGGCTGATGTACGAATTGTGCTCCCCATTCTGTAATAAAAAACAAATGAAATTGTATTTCACACATTCTTCATATCATTTAAAAAAATAGATTTAACCGTTAAAAGCTACACACACATTAATGAAATTAATTAAAACTCCGGCATTCATATGCAGTAATGCTATTGTCGCAGCAATATGGAATATATGCATCATAAAATTATTAAAAGTGCGGTAATAAAATGCCGTTCATAATATCAAACTTGCTGTATCTATAGAATATGTAACATTTGAAAGGCCGCTTATTCATAATGCATATACTAAGGGGGGCAGGAGGCTAGGAATCCTCTTCCTCTTGTAAAATTCACCTACTAGACAAGACAGAGTAAGGGGCGAGGGAACACAAAAGTGGACCTGGACCCTAAGAACTGGAACTTTAAATGTTTCTGTTCGGGCTCTGTCTCGAGACAGCCACCTCCAGCTATGGGGTATGTGCCTGAGTATACAGTATACATACATATATATAAACTAATATTTACAGATATATCGTTTCCATAAATTTGGGCGTTTCATTCACTTGAACAGTTTAAACAATGTTTTAATTATGTTATTTAATCACACATGGTCCGTATATATGAATATGTAGTTTATTGTGTAATACACTAAAACATAACTATAATATTCTGTGAGGTAACATAATTAGTTTTGCATACACAAATATAGTGTCCCAACAGATCATGGTTGCTGGTTCATTACATAGAAGTTATGAATATATGTTAACCCCTTAAATACGATTAGAGCATAGGTCTCGTATTCCAACTAATACTAGACGATTTTATGCAGTTTCGGAATGTCCTCTAGAGTTAGACAAACAAATGGCAATTAGTAACTCTCTTTAAATTTGGCTCCCACAGGTTTTTTATAATCTTAATAAACATTCTAAATTAAAATCCTAATAGGTTTTTAAAATGCGTTCTTATACTGAGAGGTTTTTAAGCAGATGACGACTTTAGCTAACCTGAGACGATTTTATGCAGTTTTGACAAAATCTTGTTGATATATTAACATTGGCATGTTAAGGGGAGATTTTTATATAATGTTTTTATATATTTATTTGTTTGTTTATTTAGTATTCTTTTTAGTTTCCTCCCTAACCTTCTATCAAGCTTATTAAAAGGCCAAAAAGATCCCTTCGAGATATATTTGTGCATTTTTCGGTAGAAAAATATCCTGGCCGAAGGCCTGTTCTTCCTAATTTACAGGCTCTCTATTGCCGTGGCAAAAAAAAGAAAGTCACCTAAAAGGCACGAAAAGTCTTATATTAGTCAAACTAATGGGGCGAACGTGTTAAATCTCAAAACTAATCAGGCTAATCATGGAGAGGTTTACAGAGTGGGATTAGCACCATGTGAGGAGGAGCACTTTATTGATAACGTTTAGTTTGTGGTTTCTTTGGCTTAGTTACATAATACAAATGTTCATTATCATTTATCTTTACACTGTGTATATCGATTTGACGATTGTTTTGTTATTACTTGACTTGGTAATGTGAATCTTATAATGACATTCAATATGTACAGTATATTTATATTTATAATGGAAATTATTACTATTATTATTATCATTATTTTTAGTAGTAGTAGTAGTAGTAGTATGACTAATATTATTATTTATCATTAATATTTATATTATTGTTATTATTATTATTATCATCATTCATTATGTACAACATACAAATTATTTGATAGAGTTCTTCGCACTTAATTTAAATCTCCTAAACGCCTCAATAACATATACGCATAACAATATTTTCTCATATAGTTTTGAAGTTACTCCCAAGATAGAAAACCTCCGTATCGTTTGTATGTACACTCGGTCAAATTAAATACTTGTACCTGCACATTAAGGGGGGTGACCTGCTTTTATTATTTCTGTCCTTTTCTCTCTTTCTCTGGCTTGTATCCATTCGGCCCCATTCAGCCAACTATTTTAAGACGTTTATCCCCATCTAGGTGTCGATTTCTTCCTGGCGAGCGATAGCGAGCCAGCATTATATGAAGAAATCCGGCTTTGCCGGAGAAATTTTTCTATCGAAACATGTACAAATTTAGCCTGCTGTCTAACAAAAATAAAAAATATGCTGGCTCGCTACCGCTCACCAGTAAGAAATTGACACCTGGATGGGGATAAACGTCTTAAAACAGTAGGCTGAATGGGGCCAAATGGATACAAGCCAGAGAAAGATAGAAAAGGACAGAACAAAAACAGGTCACCCCACTTAAGGAGGGAGGGTTTATTTATAGATAGATTGATTTATTAATTTACTATTTATTTTAGTTTCCTCCCTTGACCTCCATCAAGCTTAAAAATACATCCACCAAGTTACCCCTTCTAGATAAATTTGTAAATTTTTCAGTAGAAAAATGTCCCAGCCAAAGGCCAGTTCCTCATATATTACAGGCTCGCTATCCCTCGCCAGGAAGAAAATAGACACCTAAATGGCACGAAAGGTCTTAATGTTGTCAAAGAAATGGGCGAAAAATCTTAAAATCACCACACTAATGAGCGGAACGTTTTTAAATTTGTAAACCAAAAGTGCTTCAAAAGTAATATAGAAGTAAAAAAACGTTTCCAAGATTTAGCGGTTCTTTCTGACCCATTATTACTTGTAGTTTGTTCGATATGGACCATTTACATATTGGTATTACATTGTCATAACTCAAGGATTTACAAAGGTTACGAAAAAGGTAAATCATAATTATTGGGTATATTTTCCGTGTTCTCACTGTTTACTCATGTATACAATTAGTTTCTTACCACCATTATACCTCTAATTGGGTTCATTGTTGTGGAAAGTATCATTACCCTTTCATGTAGGATACAGAAAAAGTGTGTGAGTGTGGAGAGAGAGAGAGAGAGAGTTGGGGGGATGACAGGGGAACAAATAAAAGTCACAGGTAAGAGATATATATAAAACAAGAAACGAGGGCAGTTCCAAATAGAAGGGGATATTCTTCGTTTTATATTTATGTACCTTTCAATTTATTTTTTCTACGTCTAGCTATCTTCTATCTTTTTTATACATGTGTATGAAGACAAAAGGCAAGCTGCCTGTAATGAGTGTCTCCCGCAAAGCCAAAGGAGTAACAGAGAGTAAAAATTCAAGGGACGTTGGGACGTGACGCTCAAGCCGCAGCACAATTGGGCCGCGTGACGCTCGAGCCGCAGCACAATTGGGCCGCATGCCGCTCGAGCCGCAGCACAATTGGGCCGCATGACGCTCGAGCCGCAGCACAATTGGGCCGCATGACGCTCAAGCCGCAGCACAATTGGGCCGCATGACGCTCAAGCCGCAGCACAATTGGGCCGCATGACCTCAAGCCGCAGCACAATTGGGCCGCATGACGCTCAAGCCGCAGCACAATTGGGCCGCATGACGCTCAAGCCTCAGCACAATTGGGCCGCATGACGCTCAAGCCGCAGCACAATTGGGCCGCATGACGCTCAAGCCTCAGCACAATTGGGTCGCATGACGCTCAACCGCAGCACAATCGGGCCGCGGTCGTTGCCATAAGATACAGAATGGGTTGAGGGTACGCCGTCGATAAGGATAATTTTTTTTATTTTTCGGCGAGCATGGTGCGCGGCCCAATCATACCGCGGCCCCAGTGAGCTGCGGCCCGAGGGAAAGAGCCCCATTAAAGGTTGAATTATCACACAGGTCGCTATACTCTGTTTTATTTGCAGCTGAAGGTAAATTACTATCTCTCCATCCTGATTAGTAAGCTAGTACCATGATTATGAAGCGAAATATGTTGCTAATTATGAAACCTTGGCAATAATATGACGCACAGACATAGCAGTAGCATATTTTTCCAGTAAGAATCAGATGCTAAGGGATTTAATTTACCATCAGCGGGTAAAGTAGACAGCACTGTAGATGTTCGTATTATTGAACTAAGACTCGCCTAAGTCGGAATATTGTCGGTATACTCATTAAGGGGTGATATTTTGTTTGCTTCCTAGACCTCAATCAATCTAATAAAAAAACCCACGAAGACCCACTTTCGAGATAAATTTGTAATTTTTTTGGTAAAAAAATGTGCCAGCCAAAGGCTGGTTCCTACTAAATTACAGGCTCGCTATCACTCGCCAGGACAAATCGACACCTAACTGGCACCTAACTCCCTATTGACAAAGAAATGGGGCGAAGGGTCTTAAAATCGCCAAACTAATGGGGTTAACGTCTTAAAATTTCAAAACTACTTGGGTTAAACAAGAGAGAAGGGGGTTCAGAAAATAAACCAAAACCTTCCCTTCAGGGAAGAAGTTATTTATTTATGTAATTTATGTATTTATTTATTATTATGTATTTATGTGTTTTATTTTGTTATATTTTTAGTTTTCTCCCTAGACCGCCATGAAGCTTAATTAAAACAGTACCTCCACGACTCCCCTTCGAGATATTCTTTTTTGTATTTTTCGGTTAAGAAACTCAGCCAGAACTTCAAAATTACAGGTTCGTTGTATATCACTCGCTAGGAAAAATTCGACACCTAAATGGCACAAAAGGTCTTAAAATTGACGAAAAATTGGGGTGAAAAGTCTTAAAGTAGCCAAAGCAATGTGGCAAACTTTTTATAATCTTAAAACTAATGGGGCTAAATATGAGAGAGAAGGGGGTCCAGAAAAAAATACCTTGAATGGTATTTCCTCTCAGTATGACGATGCTTCGATTAATTTTGAAATAACTTGACATAATGATTATAAACACCATATGAAGAACCTGTGGGAGCCAATAGGTTAACATAGATAACTAGTGCCTCATTTCTTTCTAGTGGTATTTCTTAAGCTGAATTAAATCGTCGATAGTTAACCAACATAGTATACTGAAAGGGTTGAGGACGATGACGCATTTTGATCTTATTCTGATTATTTTTGAAGCTTTTATTATCATCATTATTATCATATTATCATCGTTATCATTGGCAAAAAGGTTGAGCAAGTTATACTATTTTATTTATTTTTAGTTTTCATTTCTAAGTTGAATATAACTGTCTATGTTGAGCGGTAATTGAAAAGTAGACAGAATGGATACAACGCACCATCTGAGGAGGAGCGCTTTATTGACAACGTTTCGCAGATAGCTTCTTCAGGTCACTAGGGACCTGAAGAAGCTATCTGCGAAAGGTTGTCAATAAAGTTTTCCTCCTCAGATGGTGTTTTCTCCATAATTGTCTATATTCTATTCAGTTACGTAGACCAGTATTCTTTACAACTGACCCCTGTAACTCAAAAAGGGCTGGAGCAAATGGGCTGTATATTTCCACACCAGTTCCCTCACTGACTCTTTCTATGTGGTACTAGCAATATTAAGGGGAGGTATTTACTTTGTTCCCTAGACCTCCATCAAGCTTAAAATGATACCCCCTTGAGTCCCTTTCAAGATAAATGTGTACATTTTTCGGTAGAAAATGTCCCGGCCATAGGCCGGTTCCTCTTAAATTACAGGCTCGCTATCGCTCGCCAGGATAAAATCGACACCTGAATGGCACGAAAGGTCTTAATATGGGGTAAAAGTTCTTAAAATCGCTAAATTAATGGGGCGAACGTTTTATAATATCAAAAGCAATGGGGCTAAAGATGAGGGAGAAAGGGGTCAAGAAAAAAATCCCTCAAGTGGAGATCTCCCCTTAACTCGATTACTCTAGTCCTATATTACTTATAGACATTAGTGGTCATATGTGTTGGCCTAGCTACTTATAGTGGTCATATGTGTTGGCCTAGCTACTTATAGTGGTCATATGTGTTGGCCTAGCTACTTATAGTGGTCATATGTGTTGGCCTAGCTACTATAGTGGTCATATTTGTTGGCCAAGCTACTTATAGTGGACATATGTGTTGGCCTAGCAACTTATAGTGGCCATATGTGTTGGCCTAGCTACTTATTAGTGGTCATATGGTTGGCCTAGCTACTTATAGTGGTCATATGTGTTGGCCTAGCTACTTATAGTGGTCATATGTGTTGGCCTAGCTACTTATAGTGGTCATATGTGTTGGCCTAGCTACTTATAGTGGTCATATGTGTTGGCCTAGCTACTTATAGTGGTCATATGTGTTGGCCTAGCTACTTATAGTGGTCATATGTGTTGGCCTAGCTACTTATAGTGGTCATATGTGTTGGCCTAGCTACTTATAGTGGTCATATGTGTTGGCCTAGCTACTTATAGTGGTCATATGTGTTGGCCTAGCTACTTATAGTGGTCATATGTGTTGGCCTAGCTACTTATAGTGGTCATATGTGTTGGCCTAGCTACTTATAGTGGTCATATGTGTTGGCCTAGCTACTTATAGTGGTCATATGTGTTGGCCTAGCTACTTATAGTGGTCATATGTGTTGGCCTAGCTACTTATAGTGGTCATATGTGTTGGCCTAGCTACTTATAGTGGTCATATGTGTTGGCCTAGCTACTTATAGTGGTCATATGTGTTGGCCTAGCTACTTATAGTGGTCATATGTGTTGGCCTAGCTACTTATAGTGGTCATATGTGTTGGCCTAGCTACTTATAGTGGTCATATGTGTTGGCCTAGCTACTTATAGTGGTCATATGTGTTGGCCTAGCTACTTATAGTGGTCATATGTGTTGGCCTAGCTACTTATAGTGGTCATATGTGTTGGCCTAGCTACTTATAGTGGTCATATGTGTTGGCCTAGCTACTTATAGTGGTCATATGTGTTGGCCTAGCTACTTATAGTGGTCATATGTGTTGGCCTAGCTACTTATAGTGGTCATATGTGTTGGCCAAGCTACTTATAGTGGTCATATGTGTTGGCCAAGCTACTTATAGTGGTCATATGTGTTGGCCTAGCTACTTATAGTGGTCATATGTGTTGGCCTAGCTACTTATAGTGGTCATATGTGTTGGCCTAGCTACTTATAGTGGTCATATGTGTTGGCCAAGCTACTTATAGTGGTCATATGTGTTGGCCAAGCTACTTATAGTGGTCATATGTGTTGGCCTAGCTACTTATAGTGGTCATATGTGTTGGCCTAGCTACTTATAGTGGTCATATGTGTTGGCCAAGCTACTTATAGTGGTCATATGTGTTGGCCTAGCTACTTATAGTGGTCATATGTGTGGCCTAGCTACTTATAGTGGTCATATGTGTTGGCCTAGCTACTTATAGTGGTCATATGTGTTGGCCAAGCTACTTATAGTGGTCATATGTGTTGGCCAAGCTACTTATAGTGGTCATATGTGTTGGCCTAGCTACTTATAGTGGTCATATGTGTTGGCCTAGCTACTTATAGTGGTCATATGTGTTGGCCTAGCTACTTATAGTGGTCATATGTGTTGGCCAAGCTACTTATAGTGGTCATATGTGTTGGCCTAGCTACTTATAGTGGTCATATGTGTTGGCCTAGCTACTTATAGTGGTCATATGTGTTGGCCAAGCTACTTATAGTGGCCATATATGTTGGCCAAGCTACTTATAGTGGTCATATGTGTTGGCCTAGCTACTTATAGTGGTCATATGTGTTGGCCTAGCTACTTATAGTGGTCATATGTGTTGGCCTAGCTACTTATAGTGAATAGCTTGTAGCGTTATAGTCAGAATACAATCTCTATAGATTAATCGTACTGAAGTGGTTAATAGAAATGTGTAAACTTGTATATTATGACCCAGCCCCCTTGAGATGTTGGGACAATTTAAAGACCTCCCCTAAATATACGCGAACCTCTGAGTATAAAACGTAAATCTGTATTTTCATTAACTGATAACATATGAAATACCCAAAGCTACTACATTTTACAAAACACGAAAGATTAATGTATATTTGTACAAATTAGTTAATATATTCCAAATAAATGTCGCTTCAAATATTGCAGTATATATTCAATAGTTAATAAGTTTGATGGATTGAAAAGTATTTTGTTACCGCATTTATTATAGGTTCATAGTGCATATATTCCATATTGCAACAATACTATTACTTCATATGAAATCCGGAGTTTTAATTAATTTAACTAGTGCGCTTGTAGCTTTTAACTGCTAAATTTATTTTAGAAATTATATATATGAAGACATTGTAAAAACACTTTTCAATTATTTTGTTATTAGAATATGGGGAACGTAATTCGTACACCCCCAAGAAAAAAGGAAAACAAAAAATAATAAAATATAATAAAATAGAAAATAAAAATAAAAATAGGAAAAGTGGGGATTGGGCCTGAGCATATAGATTGGGCCTGAGCATATAGATTGGGCCTGAGCATATAGATTGGGCCTGAGCATATAGATTGGGCCTGAGCATATAGATTGGGCCTGAGCATATAGATTGGGCCTGAGCATATAGATTGGGCCTGAGCATATAGATTGGGCCTGAGCATATAGATTGGGCCTGAGCATATAGATTGGGCCTGAGCATATAGATTGGGCCTGAGCATATAGATTGGGCCTGAGCATATAGATTGGGCCTGAGCATATAGATTGGGCCTGAGCATATAGATTGGGCCTGAGCATATAGATTGGGCCTGAGCATATAGATTGGGCCTGAGCATATAGATTGGGCCTGAGCATATAGATTGGGCCTGAGCATATAGAATCCGTACATGAGCCATACATCCTGAATTACTTACTTGTGGTAATGTCTATGTCAGTGTTAAAACAAGATAGAAAAGGTTCCTAACACAAAATATTACTCGATTTATTTAAGGGGGGACATGGGCCGGTTTTCTGGACCACTTTCTCCCTCATGTTCAGATGTTAAGATGTTTGCCCCATTGGTTAGTCGATTTTAAGACCATTCGCCCCATTTTTTCGTCAATATTTAGACCTTTCGTGCTATTTAGGTGTCGATTTTTTCCCTGGCGAACGATAGTGAGCCTGTAATGTTGGAAGAATTGGCCTTCGGCCGGGGCATTTTTCTTCCGAAAAATGTACAAATTAATTTAGAAGGGGGATCTAATGGATGTTTTTTTTTAACTTGATGGAGGTCTAGGGAGGAAACTATACAAATAACGAATACATGCAAAAATCGGCCAAAAAGTGAACCATCTCCCCTTAACCCACAAAACCCCAGTGACGCGCCAAGACATTTCATCATTGGGAGAAGGGGAAGCTCAGAATGGGTCAGTCAGTGGTCGGCTTGCATTATATATAGGCCCAAACGTGAAGAAGAAGAAACCGAGACTCTATATATATATATATACCCGGGCCTATGTGTATATTCCCTTTATCTCCGTATACCGTAACCTTTGAAGTATCCCCGGCCGGAAGAGAAGAGTGGGGCGGCAGGTGGAGTGGGTCAGTTGGGCTTCCATTATATACCATATTATGCCCAAACGTGAACCAAGAAATCGAGACTATATATATATATATATATATATATATACCCGGGCCTCTATGTATATCCCTTTTAGCTCCGTATACCGTAAGGGGAGGCAGGACGTTTTGCTGGACCCTCTTCTCCCTAATGTTTAGCCCCTCTAGTTTTGAGAGTATAAGATATATTGGCGAAACATATCGAGGTCTAAAGAAGAGGATAAAAGAAAACACGGATATGGAGAAATATAGATTGAGCAATGCGATGGTAATACATAGGTTAGACACGGGGCACGGTATATAAACTATGACGAAGCTAAGCTAGTAAAATGCGAAGCTGACACACGTAAACGGAGATGTTTTGAATCGGCTCATATTGTTTTAAACGACACCATGAACTTGAAAAATGGCTTCTTTTCTTTAGCCAAACCCTTAGCGCTAATGTTAACGAACATAAAACCAGGCTAGGTGTCTCTTTCCCATATTGTTCATGCGGTATTTTATTTAATTTCATTTCCTACTGCTACACCAACTATTTCATTTTGTTTAGTTGTTTTCTCAGAGCTTGGACTATATATAAGTTGACTGTACTTCCATATATGTTGTATTCCTGAAGAAGCCGTAGGAGGCCATATCTGCACGTGTTTTTAACCATAAACATGTAATGCTATAATATACAATTTTACTTGTCGCTTTTCCTTAAAGTATGATGTACTAAACTAATATACTTTCGGAAAATAAATTTCATGTAAGTATTTACGAAAATTATATTTTATATATTCTTGATTTGTGCAGTTAATAAACATCCTGATATTTTCTTTAATCAATTACTAAAGTTTGATTGGAGAAACGTTTAGTTGTAGTTGTATAGTAAGTAGTGCAATATAATAGTATTAACCCCTTCATCATCATGAAGTATTTTTTATCATAATCTGGTTGCCATTAGACTATTTTCTTTAGTTTGTAATTTTCCTATGCGAATAAAATTTGTACAGCACATTGCATCGTTAGCTCTCATCTGCTAAGTGGATACCGGTAGTATATACTGGGTGGCCCTGTTATGTATTCTGTAGTTATTAGTAAGTTTCAAATTTTAGTATAATAAAGGTAGAGATAATCGGCTAATTTAACTATATCTCTCTCTCTCTCTCTCTCTCTCTCTCTCTCTCTCTCTCTCTCTCTCTCTCTCTCTCTCTCTCTCTCTCTCTCTCTCTCTCTCTCTCTCTTATTCCAAATGCAATATATATTAAACAGGTAGTTTTAAATACCCTTGAATTTACTTCTCAGAATAATCAGCCTAAATCCAATTGCCTAAATATTGTCAAACATTTAAATATCCTAAAGTTTAGTATACAGTATATCAAAATGAAAACTATTTTTGAGAAATGTCCCAGTATATTAAATTCAGAAGGAATTAATAATCATGATCAGTATATGTATTTAAGCTTGATTTTGTTATATGTACATGAAGGAGACAACACACAAAGCTGCCTGCAACAAGTGCCCCCCCCCCCCCCCCCACAAAGGTTGAAATAGTGATAGACAGCCACAATCAAGGTACGTTAGAGGTAATATATATGTGGTTGAAAGAAGTGTGGTGTGCTTATTAAATGTAGTTAGGTGAATAGGAGGAGGAGGAGGAAATTTTGTGAGAGTTAGCTGGATTGATCTCTGTGTAGGTGAGGTACAAATATAAACAGTGGGGGAAGCCAGGCAAATTGAACAGGAGTTCCAGCAACTCGTTATCATATACCTATATGGCCTCCCCTGGGTACTGCCATGCTCGATTGGTGCTTACAATCTCCCCACTGATTACCGGTATTTAAACTCTCATGAGTTACATAATTTGTTATTGCAAATATATATTATACACAGCATTCTATTATGAAAATGATCCCTTGACATTAGTGTAACGGTTAGATATAAAAAAGTGCACATGTAGCATTGATTTTTTGTTTCTTGTTATCATATTAACCTAACCACATACAAATTAGTTTTTGAATAACCTGTTTTATTACAGCACGTGGAGTGAAGCATGGACTTTGTTGGATAGAGACAAATCAAGAGTAAGAGGAGTGGAACTGAGGTAAGGAGAGATGGACGTATTTATTTGTTCAATTATGGACGTATTTATTTGTTCAATTATGTATAATTTTATTTGTTTATTAGTTTCCTCCCTAGACCTCCATCAAGCTTTTAAAAAAAACAAAAAACAAAACCAAGACCCTCCTTCAAGATAAATATATAAATTTTTCAATAAAAATAAAGTCCCGACCGAAGGCCGGTTTCTCTTAAATTACAGGTTCGCTATCGCTCGCCAGGAAATTATCGGCACCTAAATGACACGAAAAGTCTTAATATTGACAAAGAAATGGGGCAAAAGGTCTTAAAAATGCCAAACTAATAGGCCGAACGTGTTATAATCTGAAAACTAGTGGGACTAAACATGGGAAAGAAGGGGGACCAGAAAAACGGCCAATCTTCCCTTAATTGAGCAGTACGCGGGGAGGCACGTACTTGACATTGAAGTAGCTTAGTGGGGGTCAGTACTACTCTGTCTATCTTTAATTAATCATTCTCTCTCACTCTTACTTAAAAACATAAAAACAAAAAAAACACACACACACACACAATCTATCCATCTATCTACCCGTCAGGAACTCCCTGCGGACTATCCCTTATTCTTCAACAATACAAAAATCAATCTTTCATCTTCTCTCAATATTCTTGGTGTCTCTTTTTCTTCTGCTCTCAGTTGGAAGGACCATATTACCAGTCTTGCTAAGGCAGCCTCCCAGAAGCTGGGTGTGCTCAACCGCCTTAGGGGATTCTTTACCCCTGCACAGCTTCTTGCTCTGTACAGGGGCATAGTGCGTCCTTGTATTGAGTATTGTTCACATGTGTTGGGAGGTTCCTCTCACACCGCTCTCCTAGACATAATTGAAAGAAAGGCCTTTCGTATCATTAACTCCCGTCCACTCACCAACTCTCTGCAATCTCCCTCTCTTCGCTGCAATGTTGCATCTCTCTCGCTATTCTATCGCTACTATAATAATCAGTGTTCCTCAGAGCTTTCCCAGTGTATACCACCTCCTTTACGTAGGGCACGTGGTACCCGTCTTGCAACACAATCCCACTCCTACTCTGTGCAACTCTCCAACCCAAGAGTGAAACGTTACTCTCAGACGTTCTTCTATTCAACAGCTGAGCTCTGGAACTCTCTCCCAGAATCAGTCTTTCCCTATTCCTATGACTTAAATTGCTTCAAACTCCGTGTGTCCAGGCATTTTGGCTCGAACGTCCCTTGATTTTGGCCCTGTCACTCTTTCAACTATGGGGGAGACACTCGCTATAGGCAGTTCTACCTTTTGCCTCCCTCACTCACATAGAAAAAACAAATATATATATACCGTATATGTATAGGCTATACAGTATACTGTATATATAACGAATTTTTAGATGCATACAAGTCAATCTAAAAATGTAGCTCTGTATTAAGGAAAGATGTTTATATGTATTTGTTAATATATTAATTTATGTATATAGTAATTTGTATATTATTTATATATATTGTATTTTTGTATTATTATTATTATTATTATTATTATTACTATTATTATTATTATATATTTGTTTAAAGTTTCTAACCTAGACTTCCATTAAGATTAAAATATATACCACAAAGACCCCCTTCAAGATATATTCCTACATTTTTCGGTAGATCATTTTCCTGGCCGAAGGCCGGCTCCTCTTTAAAAGGCTCCCTATCGTTCGCCAGGTACACAATCAACACATAAATGGCACGAAATGTCTTAAAATCGCCAAACTAATAGAGCTAAGTATAAGGGAGAAGGGGGTCCAGAAAAAAAACTGCCCTCTATTATGTGAGCGTGTTATTGTTTCCTCCCTATTGTGTGTTTGTCTATATTTGTGTGTGTGGGGTGGGGGGGGGGGGGGGGGGGCAGGAGTGTATGTGTGTGTTAGTGTGTGGTCAGGAATATGTATGTGGTGTGTGGGGGGGGGGGGGGGGGGGGGGGGGGGGGGGGGGGCAGGAATGTGTGTGTTAGTGTGTCTGCAGGAGTATGTATGTGTTAGTGTGTGGGCAGGAGTGTGTGTGTGTGTTGTGTGTGTGTTAGTAAGTGGACAGGAGTGTGTGTGTGTGTGTTTGCTAGTGAGTGGGCAGGAGTGTGTGTGTGTGTTTAGTGTGTGGGCAGGAGTGTGTGTGTGTGTTGTGTGTGTGTTAGAATGTGGACAGGAGTGTGTGTGTGTGTGTTTGTTAGTGAGTGGGCAGGAGTGTGTGTGTGTTAGTGTGTGGGCAGGAGTGTGTGTGTTAGTGTGTGGGCAGGAATGTGTGTTAGTATGTGTGTGTGTGTGTGTGTGTGTGGGCAGGACTGTGTGTGTGTATGTTAGTATGTGGGCAGGACTGTGTGTGTATGTATGTTAGTGTATGGGCAGGAGTGTGTGTGTTCGTGTGTGGGCAGAAGTGTATGTGTGCTAGTGTGTGGGCAGAAGTGTGTGTGTGTGTGTGTGTGTGTATGTGTGTTAGTTGGTGGGCAGGAGTGTGTGTGTTTGTGTGTGGGCAGGAGTGTGTGTCATTGTGTGTTAGTATGTGGGCAGGAGTGTGTGTGTGTGACTGTGTTTTAGTGTGTGGGCAGGAGTGTGTGAGTGTGTGTTAGTATGTAGGCAGGAGTATGTGTGTGTGTGTGTGTTTGTCTGTGTTTTAGTGTGTGGGCAGGAGTGTGTGTGTGAGTGTGGGCAGGAGTGTGAGTGTGTGTGTGTTAGTGTGTGGACAGGAGTGTGTGTGTGTGAGTGTGGGCAGGAGTGTGAGTGTGTGCGTGTGTTTTAGCATGTGGGCAGGAATGTGTGTGTGTGTTCACGTTACAAAACTGGCTTGAAGTATCGTATATTTGAACTGGCAACATCCCTCTTCCATCTTCACAATAAAAGAATCTCCCGAATTTTTCTTTCCCCTGACAAGGAATATTGGAGGGATTTTTCAGCCCTGTTTGTATTGTTTTTGGTGTAGTTTGTGTTGTTTATTATAATGTTGTGTTTGTATTATTGCATTTAAATTGTTTCCCCGTGTTATATTGTATTTTTAGGTTACTAAGATGCTATTAATTACTTCGTGTTTGCATAATGATTTTTAGAGTTATTGTTCTATTACTGATTAAGTTTGTTCCGTAGACCTCTATTGCTTAACAGAACACTCCCAAGATTTGCAAATTTTTCGGTAGCAAAACATGTCCTGACTGAAAGCCGGATCCTCCTAAAGTAAAGGCTCGTTATCGCTAGCCAGGAATGAATCGATACCTAAATCGAACGAAATTCTCGCTATTGACAACAATATGGGCGAAAGGTCTTATAATCGCCAAACTAATGGGGCAAATGTCATATAATCTCAAAACTAATGGGGCTAAGCATGAGGGAAGAGGGGTTCCAGAAACCTTCCTCTTAACAATTCCTGGTGTGACCCCTGTGTGATCAAAACATTACTAGAGATCCTGCTAAAATCCATAAAATCGTCTAATAATAGCCAGACAATGCTGATGAATCACGTGAACGAATTGTGAGAGTTATAGGGGAGACGTACCGTTTTTTTTTTTTTTTTTTTTTTCTATTAATTCATTTATTCCTTTATTTCTTAGTTTTCTTTCTAGACCTCCATCAAGTTTAGAAAAACACCCCTAGACCGCCCTTCAAGATAAATGTGTACATTCTTCGGTAGAAAAATGTTCCAGCCGAAGGCTGGTTCCTCTTAGAATTTCAGGCTCGCTATCGCTCGCCAGGAAATAATCAACACCTAAATGGCACGAAAGGTCTTAAAATGTACAACGTAATGGGGCGAAAGGCGTTAAAATCGCCAAACTAAAGGGCCGAACGTCTCGTCTTATAATCTCAAATAAATTGGGACTTAACACGAGGGAGAAAGGGTACCAGAAAAACTACCCATATCCCCTTAACCTCAACAGTCCATCAGCCTCACCTTAACTGCGCAACAGAGGACTAGAGTTGAAGACCATGACAGAACAGTTCGATCTTCGGAGAGGGTGATATCCATGGTGTACTGTTCTATAGTGACCAATAATACATCTGTTCAACTTGCTTATTAATAAAATACCCGCTTGTCACCACCAACTCATAACATAGATATAAGGCAATCAGACTAACCATCCTGACTCAGCACTGACTGAACTGAAAAACATTCAATGCTTCCCATGCCCTCCCCCCATTCCTTTCCCCCTTAGACCCACCTAGGGTATTACAAAAAAAAAAAACACACACACACACACCAAAGGCCAAGGTAAAGTCAGAACCGGCTATGGGAAGAAGAGGACACCAACCCTCAATCTGACAGATCCAACCCACCACATAGTAACCCAGATAATCATAAACGTGTTACACATAATAACCTCGCCTCCCGGACCACAAGAAGTCCAATAATAACTCCAATGCCTAGGTATACTAGTAGGTATGCGATCTACTGAGTGTCCCACTCGAGCGCATACCTCCGATTACGGTGGCTGGTTCTTTACCATTAATATCTTGTTTACAGACAAACAAACACAAATAGCTAAACTGAAGCGAACACATAACCTCCATCCAACTTCGCTGGCGGAGGTAATAACTCCACAATACTTCCACCTCCTCACATTTTATATTTAGAAAGGGAAGGACAATCGCTCTGGGAATGAAGGTCTGATTGGGATACACTCTGTTTGTTGTATGTCTGTCTGTCTCTGTGTCTGTT
>CM064498.1:4393010-4405510 GCA_032716605.1 Paralithodes platypus | reverse complement strand
GTATGGATATAGGAACGTATTGTTTGTGTGTCTGCCATTGTGTCTTGTTAGCCAGTGTCTGTGTATGTGTGAGTGTGTGTGGGGGGGGGGGGAAGAATCAGTTTGTATTTGTCGGGTAGAGTCGTAAAGATTCCAGGACGAGCTCCATAGAAACTGAAACTGAAACTGAACTGGTTTACTGGTTTGAGAGAGAGAGAGTGAGTGAGAATGAGAGTTAGTAAGTGTGTGTTATAGTTGACAAAATACCTGACTTCAAGAATCGTATATTTATAACTGGCAACATTTCCTCTCCCATCTCCGCAAGCAAAGAGTGTGAATATGTCTTTTTTTCTGTTAATGTGTGTTTATTGTATTATTTGTTAGTGTGTTTCTCGCATATCTGAAAGTAAGTGTTTATTTTCCTATCTGTTTTATAGTTTTATAGTTTGTTCATAGTTATGCATCGTTCATCTGTATGTTTTTGTTTGTCTATTTGTCATCTTGGTTTATGTATTAGTTTCCTAAGGTATATGCTATTAACCCTTTGAATATTAAGACCCATTTTGACAGTTTATTTCGGCTATCCTTAGACGATTTTTATACAATTTCCGGAGGATCTGTGGGCATTATACGGGTCTACCCTTATAATTCCCACAGATCCTCAAATAACCCTCTGACATCCATATACCCTTCTTAAGGGGATAGTGGCCGGTTTTTTGGACTATTAATTAATTTATTAATTTATGTTTTAGTTTCCTCGCTAGACCTCCATCAAGCTTAAAAAATACCCCCTAGACCCTGTTTCAAGATAAATTTGTACATTTTTCCTCTTAAAATTACTGGCTCGCTATCGCTCGCAAGGAACAAATCAACACCTAGATGGCACGAAAGGTCTTGAAATTGACAACTAAATGGGGCAAAAGGTCTTAGAATCGACAAACTAATGGCAGGAACGTCTTAAAATCTCAAAACTAATATGCTAAACATGAGGGAGAAGGAGGTCCAGAAAAAGCGAATAGTACCTCCTTAATCTGGATAACATCGACCAATGATAGCCAGCATATACCGTCAAAACGCGTCATAATCCTCAAGGGGTTAAGGGATTTCTAGATGAAAACTTTTACATTTACCTACCGTCAGTTGAAATGAAACAGGGCATAGATCCATAATCACGTTAACCCCTTGAGGATTATGACGCGTTTTGACCGGTTATTATGGCTATTAGTAGACGATATTATTCAGAATAGGAAGGGTATATGGAAGTCAGAGGGTTAAGTGAGATAGCCTTTACCCTTTTAATTCCCACATATCCCTCCTAAGTTGTATAAAATTGCATAATGATAGCCAGAAAAAACTGCCAAAACGCGGCATGATCCTCAAAAGGTTAAACCATAATATCTACCAATTTTCCTAACTTAAGGGGGCCGCCCTGTTTATTGCCCAACTTCCAGGTCTTACTTTCAAGTTAAATGCAATTTGGCACAGGTATATGTGACTATGAAACTAGGCCAAGGATTTTTTTTTTTTTTTTTTTTTTTGCCTTTTTCTTTCAATTTAGGTAAAAATAAAGGGTTGAAAACTATAGCACTACTAAAACTAATCTTCTACATAATTCCCTGTAGCACCTGTTTTATGTGATCAAACAACTCACAAAAGGTGTGTCTGTAGTTATTGTAAATAAAGTTTTATATATTTTGTCGATTTTTGGATTTAGTTGATTATGAATTAAGGTGAATTTATTTTGTAGAATTTGACCGCTTTGACGACATGCTGCAAACAAATAAAGTTTGCTAGAGTAAATCGAATTTACAGATATTGTAGAGTTTACTATGCACTTTACAAAGGTATATAACACATTCCTGGAGGCCCAATAATAACAGACTAGATAGATCTCAAAGTTGCCAAATTACTTTTTGAGAAAACCTGTGAAAGTTTAAGGTAATTAAGTGAATATTTTTTTACTTTGTTTTTGTTTACAATAATTTACACAGGAACACGGCAGAGTAGAAGATAAAACTTTTGGGAGGTTGTAGAGTATTTTACGCTCTTTCCATTTATATATGTACGATCCTCCTACGACCAGTAGTTACTGAGCCTGCCAGTTTCAACGTTCGCTATGTAGCGTTTTTAGAAATACAGGAAAAGTTTGGAAAACAACAAAAAATCCAATGGGCTTTCAACAATAACATTTCACTGGTTTATGAAGGGATGTTGAGTAAACACCTAATGGCATTTTCAGGATTTCGAGCTTGTTAAGCCTAAACAGAGGGCGGTCCCCTTAAGTTTAGTTTACAGGGTTCGAACCTTCATTCCTACAAGTATTGAGTATGGTGCACATAGTCTTAGTCCAATACTGTTATGTTGAGCTTTATGTTACTAAAGTATCTTGATGTTCACTGCAAGATAATGTTTACTCGTAGAGACACACAGACACACTGACATATTAAGGGGGCTGACCTGCTTTTTTATTTTATGTTGTCTCTTTCTCTGGCTTGTATCCATTCGGCCCCATTCAGCCTTCTGTTTATGACGTTTATCCCCATCCAAGCGTCGATTTATTCCTGGCGAGAGATAGGGAGCCAGCATTGTATTGAGAAATCTGGCTTAACCGGAGACATTTTTCTATCGAAACATTTACAAATTTAGCATACTGACAAAAACATTGTATATAATATGCTGGCTCGCTACCGCTCGCCAGGACAAAATCGACAACTGGATGGGGATAAACGTCTTACCAGTAGGCTGAATGGGGACGAATTAATACAACCCAGAGAGAGAGAGAGAGAGAGAATACCGAGGTGAGCCCCCTTAAGAGATATACGACAGACAAGCTGGCAGACAGTCACAGACACACAAGTAAACCGACATACATGTACACATAAACACATACATGCAGGTAAACATACATATATAGACACACACAGATATGCAAATAGACAGGTAGGCAGTGTGGGTATGTGTGTGTGTGTGCGTGTGAGTGTGGGTGTGTGTGTGTGTGCGTGTGTGTGTAATATAATAGTGAACCATTAAACATTGAACAATAAAATAAAGGAAATGATTGCTGCCTCACGAACAATAAACCAAATAGACAAGCCAGAAACTAATTGCTGGCTAGGGAACGATATAGTATATAGGGTGAAAAGAAAGGAGAGGTGAACACAATAGAAAACGTAAACTGTAGCCCTGAAAGAAAACGAGGAGGAAGGGTCGGACATGGAGGGGAGGATCCAACAAGCAGTATTTTACATGATGGTTCATATTTAAGGGGAGATGGGTTGTTTTTCTAGACCCCCTTTCTCAATGTACAGATTTTCCTTGAAGGCGTTCTGGGTGTTGTTTTTTTTTTTTTTTTTTAGTTTGTAGGAAGCCTGGGAAGGCGGTTTTGTTAGCCTAAAGAACAAACACAAATATAACGCTCAAAAAAGGTAAAAGCAAGCAAAATCCTCCATAATAATTTAACAAAATATCATACTAACCCAGCAGACGTCGGATCATATAGTGTTAACCAGTGAGCAGCAGATTATATGTACAGAGTGTTATGAAGGGAAAGGCTGTGGTGTAGGGGCTCAGTGGGTCAAGCCAAATTAATAATGATGGGAAATTGAAAGATATACTGTATAATGTCAAAGTCAAAACATTTATTTAGCCAAAAACATGTGTTCAGTGTATGCATACAAACTTTTAATGTTAGACAAGCTGAGCCTCTTGACAATGGACAATCTCCTTAACCCCTTCTGTACCTGCGACGTCATTTTAATTCTATGCTAACTATACAGTATTTAGAAAACTTTGTGCAGTTGAAGAAGGATCTGTTGTAGTAAATAGTTCGAAACCTGTTAATTACTGAAGGCCCTTTTTAAACTGAATACAATTGTCTAATAGTAGTTAGAATATAATAAAAAGGCGTCACCGGTGCAGAAGGGGTTAAAGGCACCTGATCAAATTGCACTTCTGGATTAATTATGTTTAATGGATAAATGTTATTTATTATACAACAATATCAATAGATTAATTAATAATAGATATATTTGTAGAAATAGTACAAACTAATTAAAACAAGACTTTAATAATGATATATATATATATATAATATATATACTGTATATATATATATATATATATTTATATATTACAGAAGCGAAGCATGGACGTTGGTTGAGAGACTCAGACCAAGAGTGAGAGCAGTGGAAATGAATTACTTAAGAAGTGCGTGCAGAGTTACATGGAGGGATAGACAGATTAATGAAGAAGTAAGAAGGAGGTGTGGTGTGGAGGTAGATGTGCTGGAAAGTGTGAAAAGGAACAACTTGAGATAGTTCGGCCATATGGAACGTATGGAAAGCGAGAGAATGACCAAGAGGGTGTACGAGAGCGAGGTGGAGGGACAGAGAGGGAGAGGTAGACCGAAGGAGAGGTGGAAGGATGGAGTGAGGAAATATATGAACGAAGGCGGTGCTGGTTGGGGGAAGGGGCGTCGACTAACTGGGGACAGAGGTGCATGGGGGCGGTTCGTTCGTGGCCACCCCTTCGGGGATCACGGCGTCAGGCAATGGATGGATGGATATGTATACTGTATATATATATATATATATATATATATATATATATATACTGTATATATATATATATATATATATATATACTGTATATATATATATATATATATAAATAAATATATATACAGCATATATATATATATATTTAGCAATACTAATAATAATAATAATAATAATAATAATAATAATAATAATAATAAATTCAGCAAAACACAGCCCTCTTCCTAGTGGGATCGGGAAGTAAGATATATAAATTAATGTCTACATGGCTAAGTAGTGTAGGCTACATGAAATTGAAAGGAGCCTGTTATATACACGAAGTAAATCGACAAATGTGAAGACCAACTGCAGAGACAGACCAACCTGATCAAAGGGTATGGAGTTATGCAAGTGGATATAATGTGAAAGAAATTAAGATGATTGCATTGTGGAAGCTCTGTTTTGGCGGATTCACACGAGAGCTTTTTATCGGCAAGTTTTGATCAGGAACTATACTCTGGAAACTTTATGAGACTTTTGTTGTACTGGTATGGGCAACTGGACCGAAGATAGATAGTTTTTAGTGATACAAATCTTGGATAAGTATAGTTCAGAAGCTGCCACAAGATCGTTTTGATAAAACAAATTCCTGTCTCGTGTAACTCCACCATGGCTTGTGTTGGTGAAGAATATGAGAACCGTGCGTGGTTTGGTAATTGTTTTGTCTAGCAAGAAAGAAATGGCAGACCAAGTAAATTACAGAATGTTACATGCTATTGATATTGCAATAAGGAAAACAGACTTTCTTATTGCGAGGGAATATTTCAAATATGTTCCTACATTTACAAAATTGCGTTTATCATCTGGCAAATTCAATTTCTTTTAGTTTGTGTTTTCCTATGTGTATGAAGGAGATAAAAGCAAAGCTGTCTGTAACAAGTGTCCCCCAAAAATTGAAAACAATTAAAGAGAGCCAAATTCAAGGTGCGTTAGAGTCTAAATGTCTGGATACACGGAGCTTGAAGCAGTCTAAGTCACAGGATAAGGGAAAGACAGCTTGATGGAGAGAGTTACAGAGTTTACCTTAAGCTAAACTAACGCAATCTAGCTGATCCTAACCTTACTCTAGCCTAACATAATTTAACTGAACCTAACTTTAATCTGACTTGGTGGAATTTATTTTAATATAATCTAACTGAAGCTAAGTTCAGTCCAGCCTAAGAAAATCTAACCTATGCTAGTATAATGTAATTGAACCTAACCTAACCTAACGACATTTAACTGACTATACTCTTAATGAACTTAACCTTACTAATCTAATATAACCCTTTCTAACCTAACCTTACGCGGGTATTTTTTTTAGTTCAATAAAGTTCTATGGAGCAATCTAAAAAAAAAATATATATATATATATATATATACTTAAAAATCTAGGCCATGATAAACTAACGTACCCAGCATTAAAGTGTCTGTGTGTGGAGGGGTTGAATGACGGTGCAATAACCGAATACCTTCAAGATGACAAATTTGACAGAAGCGATACAATGCATCATGCTTATTAAACACACACACACACACACACACACACACACACACACACACACACACACACACACACACACACACACACACACACACACACACATTTTCAGCGATATGAGGATAGACAGCATGATTGATATTTAGATGGAAAGTTATGTGACAAAAGCGAAAGAAATACAACTGAGCAGAGTGGCAAACGGACATTAATGATTTAATTAGTCAGTAAGTTAGCCAGTTAGTAATATTAGCCAGTCAGTCGATTTTATCATTCAGTTAGGCAGTTAGTAAGTCAGTTAGTAAATATAGCCGGTCAGTTAGTCAATGTTGTCTTGCAGTTAGTTAGTCAGTTAGTCAGTCAGTTAGTAAATATAGCCGGTCAGTTAGTCAATGTTGTCATGCAGTTAGTTAGTCAGTTAGTCAGTCAGTTAGTTACTTTAGTCAGTCAATTAGAACTATCTGATGACAAAAACCTCTCTCATGCGTCACACCCCACCATTCCAAAACCCACAAACTCAAACTGAGCCCCCCATGAATTATAGATGAGCTTATCGTGTCGGTCCGGGCCCCCGCGAGGATTGCCCAGTAATTTACCGAGACAGATGAACGTATTGCATTTGGGAGGTAGGGGAGGGGGGGGGGGGGGGGGTAATGGGGGAGGGGAAGGAGAGGGGGTTCTTGGTTTTGGGAGGTGGGGGGGGGGGGGAGAAGGGAAGGAGAGGGGGATCTTCGTTGTGGGAGGTGGGGGGGGGGGGGGGAAGGAGAGGGGGAACTTGGTTGTGGGAGGTAGGGGGGGGAAGGAGGGGGGGTTCTTGGCTATGGTAGGTGGGGGTAGGTTGTGGGGGAGGGGAAGGAGAGGGGGTTCATGGTTTTGGAGGTATTGGTTGGTTGTGGGGGAGGGGAAGGAGAGGGGGTT
Organism: Paralithodes platypus; assembly: GCA_032716605.1. Classification (NCBI taxonomy): domain Eukaryota; kingdom Metazoa; phylum Arthropoda; class Malacostraca; order Decapoda; family Lithodidae; genus Paralithodes; species Paralithodes platypus. The sequence continues at coordinate 4,398,541 of CM064498.1, read as the reverse complement.
CTTGGTTGTGGGAGGTGGGGTTGGGGGGGGGGGGGGGGGGGGGGGGGGGGGGGGGGGGGGGGGAGGAGAGGGGTTTCGTATAATTTTTAAACACCATAGGCTCGCCGTTCTTAGGTTGTATCGATAAATCAGTTACCAAGGGATTTAATTGACCGCCAGCTGTAAATAACCCGAGTATAGCGTATCGTATTGCCCGGCTATAAATAGGAGTACGAGTACGGCCACACTATAGTCCTTATACCACCGACAAGGATAGGGGGGTTGGTGTAGGGGCAGTAGGTCTCTTAATTAACACTATCTGGTACAACGGCTTGGGGATTTCATGATGTTTTGTTTACTGATTATAATTATGGAGGGTTTTAATTGGTTTTGTCATTTACGAACAAAGTATTTTTAGTTTACCCCCTAGACTTGGAAAACGCCTCTCCTTCAAGCTAATTATATACATCTTTTTTTGTAGAAAAATATCCCGGTCAAAGGCCGTTTTCTCCCAAATTGAAGGCTCGCTATCGTTCGCCCGAGAAATATATACCCCGTATTAGGTTGAAATATCTTATAATCACCATGAGGTGAAACGTCTTAAAATGTTCAAACTAATTGAGTAGAACAGGGAGGATCCAAATAGACCCGCTCTGCACCAAATAGGGTTACCCCCTTGAGGATCATGACACATTTGGACAGTTTGTTCTAGCTATCATTAGACGGTTTGGACGATTTGGACGATTTGGACGATTTGGACGATTTGGATTTTAGACGATTTGGACGATTTGGACGGTTTGTTCTAGCTATCATTAGACGATTTATACAGCTTAGGAAGGAGCTTTGGAAATTGAAAGGGTAATAAAGACTATCTCAATTAACCCCCTCACTTCCACATAATCTTCCCCATCTAAGTCAAATCATCTAATATTAGCCAGAATAAACTACCAACACGCGTGATCATAATCCCCAAGGGGTTAATGATTGAATAGACCACAACGATAACCTCGCTTTTTTTCTCTTTCGCTCCCTCTCTCTTTGACTTGTATCCATTCGGCCCCATTCAGCCTACTATTTTAAGACATTTACCCCCATCCAGGTGTCAATATTTTCCTGGTGAGCGGTAGCGAGCCACCATATACAGTATATATATTTTTGTTTTTAGAGTAAGTTAAATTTGTACATTTTTCGATAGAAAAATTTCTCCGGCGAAGCCGGATTTCTCCATACAATGCTGGCTCACTATCGCTCGCCAGGAAGATATCGACACCTGGATGGGGATAAACGTCTTAAAACAGTTGGCTGAATGTGGCCGAATGGATACAAGCCAGAGAAAGAGAGAAAATGAGAGAAAGATAAAACAAAAACGGTGACCCTCCATAACGTAAATTGTTTTAGCGAACGATACAGCTCTGGAACGCCGCCACAGCTATGCAAATGATCTCGATAAAAATAAGACTCCAGAATTCTCTTAAAAGCTTCCTGGAGGTGGTTTGTTTGTGAGGTAGAAGGAATGTTACGAGACAGTGTGTTGGCTGTATATCCTGACCCCCTGTGTGTGTGTGTGTGTGTGTGTCTGTGTGTCTGTGTGTTTGTGTGTGTGTGAGGTAGAAGGAATGTTACGAGACAGTGTGTTGGCTGTATATCCTGACCCCCTGTGTGTGTGTGTGTGTGTGTGTGTGTGTGTGTGTGTGTGTGTGTGTGTGTGTGTGTGTCTGTGTGTTTGTGTGTGTGTGAGGTAGAAGGAATGTTAGGAAACAGTGTGTTGGTTGTATATCCTGACCCCCTGTGTGTGTGTGTGTGTGTGTGTGTGTCTGTGTGTTTGTGTGTGTGTGAGGTAGAAGGAATGTTAGGAAACAGTGTGTTGGTTGTATATCCTGACCCCCTGTGTGTGTGTGGTTGTGTGTGTGTGTGTGTGTGTGTGTGTGTGTGTGTTGGTGGGTGAGGTAGAAGGAATGTTACGAGACATTGTGTTGGCTGTATATCATGACCCCCTGTGTGTGGGTGTGTGTTTGTGGGGGTGTGTGTGTGAGGGTGTATGTGTGTGAGGTAGAAGGAATATTACGAGACAGTGTGTTGGCTGTATATCCTGACCCCCTGTGTGTGGGTGTGTGTGTGTGTGGGTGTGTGGGTGTGAGGTAGAAGGAATGTTACGAGACAGTGAGTTGGCTGTATATCCTGACCCCCTGTGTGTGTGTGTGTGTGTGTGTGTGTGTGTGTGTGTCTGGGTGTGGGTGTGGGTGTGTGTGTGTGTGTGTGTGTGTGTGTGTGTGTGTGTGTGTGTGTGAGGTAGAAGGAATGTTACGAGACAGTGTGTTGGTTGTATATCCTGATCCCCTGTGTGTGTATGTGTGTGTGTGTGTGTGTTTGTGTGAGGTAGAAGGAATGTTACGAGACAGTGTGTTGGCTGTATATCCTGACCCCCTGTGTGTGTGTGTGTGTGTGTGTGTGTGTGTGTGTGTGTGTGTGTGTGTGTGTGTGTGTGTGTGTGTGTGTGTGTGTGTGTGTGTGTGTGTGTGTGTGTGTGTGTGTGTGTGTGTGTGTGTGTGTGCGTGTGTGTGTGTGCGTGTGTGTGCGTGTGCGTGCTTATATACTGCACGAGCGTGTGTTTGTTTAAGGTAATTACATGTCTCGTAGCTGGAACATTCTAAACCCCGGCAGAGCTGCAGATATGAATATTAACAATATGTGTATGATTAATGTGTATGTTGTTTGTGTGTGACCGCAAGTTATAATTCAACACAGTATGTGTGTGTGTATGTGTGTTTGAGAGAGACAGACAGAAAAAGTGAGAGAGAGTGAGAACGAGAGTGCGTGTGTCTGCAAGCCAAATACAATAGTGTGTTTGAACTGGTAACATGTTCCTTTACATATCCTCAATAGAAGGTTCTCTTGCGTCTGTTACCTCGGAACAGGAAGGCTGGCGGGTGGGGGGGGGGGGGGGGGACATTTTTCACCAGTGGATTCATTTACTGGCTTGTGTATTTCTTTCTTGGTTGTTTGCTTCCTGGGGTGCAGTCGGTTTAATAGTCGTGTCCTATCACTATTAGTTCAACTTGTGTTATATGTATAGTATAACTATATAAGGAATCCATAAGGATACTTTTTTAAATGTATTTATATATTATTATATATTTTTTAGTTTGCACTCTTTACCTCCATCAAGTTTAAAAAAACACCTACACGACCACCCTTCGAGATATACTTGTACATTTTGGGGTAGAAAAATTTCCCGGCCAAAGGCCGGCTCCTCCTAAATTCCACTCATTTTCATTCCCCAGGAAATAATCGACACCTAAATGACACAAAGAAATGAGGCGAAAGGTCTTAGCATCGCCAAACTAATGGCGCAAACATCTTAGAATATCAAAAATAATGGGGCTAAACAAGAGGGAGAAGGCAGGTCTTGAGATTATAAAGAATCCCAGCTTCTTCTTGTGGAGAAATCAAGTTCTGGTCTTTTGATTTTCTGCCCAGAATGCTGTCCTTTAAACCACAATCGACCCTTTTAATCCTATGGTTAATATCCATATTATAATAATTGTTATAAATAGTATTATTATAATTATTATTATAAGTATATATATATATATATATATATATATATATATATATATATATATATATATATACTGTATCTGTAATAAAATAAATAGAATATAGTTTTCTTCTATAGGGCTTTAACTTGGCAGGAAACAAAGCCTCCCTGGGAACACCTTATGCTTGTAACTTTTATTTAACTGTTTTCTTTCTTTCTTTTGTTCTCCTTTGCAAAACGTTAGAGACTTGCTCTAGAAGTTAAATTGTTGTTTGAGTTTTGTTGCGTTAGCTATTGGTCTGAGAATCGGACAGACAGACAGGTCAACTGATTGTCTGGCCAACTATAATATCTGTCTGTTAACACTGTCTGTTGTGACGTTTTGGGAGTTATTATGAACTTGCTTAATTAATATTGAGGGTTTTGATTACTTTTGCTATTTTCGAACAATGTGTATTAACTTCCCCATAGACTAATAAATAAACCGCCTACTCAAACTTCCGTAAAGTTAAAAATACAAATTCAGAGATAAATATAACCGCGACTCGTAGCACCTTCGACCCCTACCACCTTCAAGCTAAATATGTAAATTTTTGATTGATTTTTTTTTTTTTTTTTTTTTTTTTGTGCAGGCTTGCAATCACCCGCCTCCAAAAATAATCGACACCTATATGAGGTCTGATAAATCAAGTTTAGTACTATAGATTGGCGCCGACTTGTTGACCGTGATTGATTTGATACCGGTTGAGGTTTATTGGTTGAACTTGTCTACTGGTTGAGTTGTCTGGGACCCAACCTAAGTTGCTGCAGGCTACCTTTGCAGAAATTGACAACACTGCCTTTCTATATATTTGTATAGCCAAGAAATAGTTTGCCTGGACCGTCCTATGGATATTTTGTTTTAAGTAGCAATATCTTTGCAGCCAATTATTTAATTGACTTTTATAATACCCCCATGAAAACGTAGACAATGGAGTAGATGATACTGATATTTACAAAGTTGCAATACAAATTAACTTGCATGAATAGGGATGAGTAAAAGACGAATTACGCAATCCAATGCCTACTTTCTGTAACTTATTTATTAGCCCTTTGAGTGGTTGAGAACGCAATATCCACTTTATTCTGGCAATCATTTGACGATTTTATGGAGCTTCAGAAGACCTTGTGGGAATCAGTGGGCTAATTGATAAACCCCCTGACTTACCTATATCCTTCCTAAACTATATAGAATAGCTTAATAATAGCAAACATATATTAAAGAAATGCATTCACAAATTATCAATGGATAAGTTATTAACAATTTTCATTAATCACAAGTCCAGAGTCTGTGTTTTCCCTCAATCAATGTTCACTGTTTGAAATGTATCACCAATCAGTGCATCAGGTACTTGTGCAGGCAACTGTACATATAGGCTAATGATAATCAATAAATAATGTTTCTAGATAATTAAGGAAGGAAGAGTTTCCGCTCGGCGACTTATATGCGGAAACCCTTTGGGTTGGAGTTAGAGGGTGAGTGCGACCACACGTTGTCAACAAGTATTCCCCATTCATGTATTACCTCCACCAACGAAGTTGGGGGAGGTTATGTTTTTACCTCTCTATATTTGTGAGAACAAGAGAGCTCACAGTTATGAACCGATTTTCACGAAAGTTGATGGGCAGATATGATATGCGCCAAGGAAGAAGTGATTCAATTGAGCAGATGATCGGTAGAGCGCATATCTTAGCCAGCGTAGGCGGTTTACAAAGTTATGAATCGATGTTCCAGACATTTGGTGGACAGATAGAATCTGCGCCAAGGAAGAAGTTATACCATTTAGCAGGCGATCGGTAGCCTATGTCGCAGCCAGCATAGGTGTAGGTATGCATTCTCCCGAGTGCTCTTCTAGTTAATTCATGTAATTACTGCCCTATAGCTCTGCCTAATATATATACTAATATTTACAATAGTTGTATATGTATTACCGAACGCCTTGATCCCCAAGAGGGTTGCCACAAACGAATCTTT